>VYZT01020612.1:0-10536 GCA_013400735.1 Pomatostomus ruficeps
AGTGCTACAAGTAACTATTTTCTCAGATCTTCCCACAGATATGCTTATTAAAGAGGTTTCCTGACCTTATTCCATCCAAAACAAGTTGCTTAATTTATGCAGCCTGGAAAACATGTCTGTGTTTAACCCTACCTGATGCACTCTTGTGAGCTGAGGCATCTCAGGTTGGACTTAATGATCTTGGTGGATTTTTCTAACCTTAATGATTCAATGATTCCATGGTCTGGCAGGAGGGCTGTGTGAGTGAGCTGGGCAATAATCTTTTCATTAAATCATAAATAAGTTGGACGGAAGGGGCCTTTGGAAGTCCTGAATCAAAACCATTTCCAGCACTATCTCTGGTGAACCTGATCTTTGTCCAACTTAATCTTGAAAACCTCCAAGAGTAGATGTTGCACCATCCCACTGGACAGCCTGTTTCACTGCTGCCCAGAATTTTGTTAATCACATTTGTCAAATCTGAAGCATTCAAGCTATAGTTTGTGATATTTACCACTGGTTGCATTTCTGCTACTACCAGAGTGAACTTGGGTCTGTCAGCACTCCAGATGCTCTTTAAACCATTGTAGGCTGCTCTTAGATTGCCTCTTGACCTCCTGTTTGCCACACTAACAAAGCCCAGCTCTCTTAACCTTTCATTGTGGGTCACGTGCCTTCTGTATGGTGTTTGCATTATTTGTGAAGAAGGCACGCTGTTGGTTCCTATTCCTTTGGAGTGCCCCATGACCTCTGGGTCATTTCAGCAGGGCTGCTACACAGCAGTCAATTCCCAGGCTTCAGTGATGTATGGAGTTAGTCTGCTCAGAAACCAAACTTCGCACCTGTAGTTGAACATGATGAAGTTTCTCTTGTCCCATTCTTCATTTTAAGGAGTATTGAGACCTCATTGGATTCTCAGCTGAATCTCTCAGGGAGAGAATGAACTAAAAAGTAATTTACTATTGTCCACAAAGTTGCCGAGGGGTCTGTTTTATCACTCCAGCAGTTGATGAAGATACTGAACAGTATCAGCCTGCTGTTGATATTGGGGTACTCTGCTGATTACCAGAGCAGTTGTAAAGTCCCTTCAGGACTGTCAGTCCAACCAACACATTTTCAACAGACTTAGGACTCTGTTCTTCTAGTCCTTACTTCCTCAGCTCTCAAGAAGTATGGGAGAATCAACAGTGTCAACAACTTTAATAAGTCAAAATGTATTGCATCCACCTCTCTCTCCTCATCCCCAGAGCAGGTTATTTTTGTTACAGAAAGCAGTGAGCTCGATGAAGCATGGTCTGCCTGTGTTGAGTCTTTTTGATTGCCTTCTTGTCCTTCATGTGTCTGGAAGCAGACTCCAAGGAATATGTCTTCTGCCTGTACAAGGATTGAGATGAGGCTGACTGACCTGTTGTTGTCTTGGCCCTCCTTCTTGTCTTTCTTAAAATAGGCATATCAGTCTTTTTCCAGCTCTGGGGACTTACTCTGATGGTGTGCATTTTCTCATATGTAATAGCCACACAATCACATCAGCTAACTCTTTTGGCACCCCTGGATGAATCTCATCCAGTCCCAGGTGTTTGAATAAATACACTGAGTTTTGCTAACCAGTTACTTACAAACTGCCCAAACTTTCCAAAACTGTAGTGATGCATGCAGGGGCCTGGAAGCAAGTTTTTTCATATTGTGATTCTGCTCCAATAATCTCTGGGCCTACATTTCCCCTGAACTTCCTTTTGCTGCTGGCATTGCTTGCAGAAGCCCTTCTTGTTTCCCTTTGCCTAGCTGGCTAATTCAGCTGTCTCTGGCCTTTGACCTTCCTGGTGTTAGCCCCTGGTGACCGAGCAATGTGTTTATCCTCCTTCTCTGGTGCCCTTTTAACCAGCAGAACTGCTTGTTGGGGAGGATGTGTGCCTGCAGCTTGGGTGTTCATTAAAGCACCGGGAAGCTGGGAGTGCACAGACGGTGCTCCCGTCGCTCTCCCTCCAGGGCAGAGGAGTGCCTGCTAAAGATACCATCTTCATATTTACATCATTTCAGTCACTTGCTTTTGTACACATGTAACAGGTCATGAGAAACTATTACTTTCCATATCCCTGATGGCTATTTGCAGTATGACTAATTTATCTCAGCAGGCACTCCATTATAAATATGTATTATATTGGGATAGTGCTGTAAATGGCCATCTTGTTCAGAGGAATTGCTCTGGTTCAACATAATACTTTTACAGTTACACTGCAGTGCTACCATATTTTAATTCAGTTCAGTTAAAGTGTCATAAAATTGAAATATGGGAAGTGAACTTATCTACAGTTTGCGTATTTTTTACTTCAGAGACCACATAATGGTACAGTCTTGATACAGTCTGTATTTTAAAGTAAAGGTACAGCAATGCATATATTGCCCATTGTTTTTACGTATGGATGCTGATGCCACAGAATTATTTATATCCAAAGCATTTCAGAGTGAGTGGATGTGATGGAGCTCTGATGGTGACATGTGGGAAGAAATCTCCTTCAGCTTCATTGTCCTGCTCTCAAATTCTTTGGACATGGTGTGTTGGCTGAGACAAGCAGTTTGTCTTCCCTTAGTATTACCACCCTTGTTCTCATGACTTTTACATCTTGATACTTTTAACTTTCTCTTATACATATTTAGTTCAACTGAATGTGTTTTCTAGGACATTTTATTAGTAACTACAACTTGTCGATAGGGTGGATAAATAAATAATGTTGTGAAAGCTTTTCAAGTCAAACTTTGGGTGGATGTGTTTTGTAATGCATTAGTGGCAGCACAAATATCCACTATTTCACTAATTGTTTTTCTTATTGAAGCTGAAATGGCTTATTCCTGGGTTAGTTTCTAGTACCAGAGAGTAACAAAAGAGCAGATGACTTTGACCTTAATTAAGTTTAGTCGAGGAGACATCAGTGTGCAAGGTCTGCTGCACAATTGTGTTTCAGAATTATGTTTCTTTTGACATCTCGAAGGTCACAAGAGACACTTCTCAAAAGATTTTTGATAACAGCTTGTTTGCAAGATGAAATTCCAAATTAGTAAATGCATAATGAATAGAATTGGGGCTGGATATATAACAGTAACTTTTAGAAGTGGGTAAGGTAGAACATGTTCTTGTCCAGTTTGAACTGAAAAAAAAAGCACACAACTTCAAGTCAGAAAAGACACCTGAGCTGCACAGCTATTTGAGATTTAGATTTTTTTTTTCCCTGGATAATTCTGTCTGTCCCACCATATTTGGAATTTTTTTCCTGGTAACTTTTGTCTCAGTACTTCAGTTACTTCCTGCACTTATCTGCTTCTTTGTGGAGTTAGGGAGTACTTTGTTATTCATGAGGAACTAAATCAATCATCACTTTCTCATGTCATCTTGCATTGCATCAGCTTCCTTTCTCAGATGAAATGGATGGGTGTAACTCCTTATGGAGTTTAGCAGTGATGTTTGCTGTCTTGGTTTTGGGTGGTGGTTGCTCAATATTAGCTTAAGCCTTTAAACATTGCAGTTAATTTATGTTTATCCGTGCCAATGCAAAGCTTGGAGTTTAAGCACTGTTGAGGTAAATGGGCATTTTTACTGCACTAATGTTGTACCATTATCCCTACAGTCATAATTGCAAAGATTTGCGTTTTCAGTGGAAGTGGATAAGGATTAAGAACACAAGCAGCAGAGAGGTGGGTTGTAGAGATATAACTGAGAATGCAATTTGTCCTGCCAGCGTCCTGTAATTGCTAATGATGCCTTAGAAGAAATAAAAGAACTTGGGACTGTTGTTTGCAAGACTGCCAATTCGTTTGTTTACGGGGTGGTTGGTGGCATGTTTTATGAGGTATGAGGGCTGACAGGTAGCAAAAATACCTTATTATTTCAAGTTTACTTTTCAGTCTGTAGCTGCATTCAGGTTTGAGTAGAATTGAAATTGTATTGAAACAGAAAAACGGATATTTTCTTCAGTACATTGTACAGTCTGCTCCACTCTGATTTAATTTCCTGATGGCATAAGAGTCTGCTGCCTAAGTTATTACCTTAATATTCATTGGGTAGATCAGTATTGCACTGTTGGAGCCAATAAATTTTGGTTTAGTTTAAAATCAGAGATGATATTTTATACATTATGTTAGCATACAATTTTTATTAGCATATCAGACTGTGAAAGAGTGATACATTGCAGTAAAAAGCCAAGTATTTCAAGTTAATTGCTGTTCTATTAAGTAGAAGTGGTGGTTTCAGCTTAAAAGAGTGTAGAGAAATGTTTGGCTAATGAAAAGAGCGCTCAGAGTGATAATAGTTGTTTGATGTAGTGGAGCTGCTGGCTGGATACTCACCTGAGCGGTCAGAACTGAAGGCCCTCAGAAGGAGGTGCTGAGATGGGAGTAGTCCAGCACACAGAAGCACTTACAGGGTGAGCCCAAAAGGCAGCCGTGCCCACCAAGCCCCCCTGTGGTACTAAAAGTGAATAAAGAAATAAAGAGCTGCCAAGATAAGTATTCAGCAGCAGTTTTGTCTGACCTGACCTGCTCTTTTTGTCCAGAACAAGTAGTGCAAGAGAGCCAAAACCACATTAAAGCACTTGGTTAGAGGGTAGCTGGTAGACACAGGTGTGATCCAGCAGATTCTTCTGCACCATGCAGTGCTGGTGCATTGTCAGCCCACACAGCCAGGCAGCTTCTCTCACAGGGCCGCGGTGAGGGCAGAGAATCAAGGCGGGTGGTTTTCTTAGCCGCTTTCCTTCTCTTCTGCTCATCCTCCTGCTGTTTTTTGGGCAGGTATGAGCCATCACTTCTTGGAACGTGCCACCAGTCATTGGCAGCTCCTTGCCAGTTCCCCCCAGTTCTCATACTGAGCATGCTACTCTGTGGTGGGAAATATCCCTTTGGCCAATTTTGGCCATCAGTGGGTTATCAACATTCTTCTCATCCTGAATCCAAAACAGCACTGCACAAGCTACTAAGGAGGAAAACTGACTATCCCAGCTCAAGTTCCTTCATGATTTCCTTCCACACCCACACCCTCAGATTCTAACTTCCTCTACCATGACAGGGCTGTGGCTAAAACCAGAGTGGGGGAAGGGAATCCAGCTTTTGCTGACTGCTGTGGAGATCTCTGTTAGGGAATGTGGAATGAAAGCTCCTGAGACAGCCTTTGATTCATAATACAACAGCAGTTTCCTTCCCTGTGCCCCTCTTCAATGATGGTCTCAACAGATGCCATGGATTTCTGTGCACTGATTTGAGCGCTGCAGCACCACAGGGTCGTTTTTGTCAGATTAGAAATATCCAATCCACTGAACTTCACATTGAAGATTGGACTTGTTTACTTCAGTCTCCCTTTATTTCTGCTTTTGCACTGTAGAGAGCTGCTTGATTTTGAAATGTGTCCTGTTGTTTGAGGCAGCAGATGTATTTGTGGCTCATTTTGTGATGATGTCTAAAGGCCAAATTTGAGCAAGGACTCTGCTGCTGTACAAGACTTGCGGGGTAAGGTGGCTCCATCCCCAGGAAAGTTCAGAGAGGAAGTTTTTCTCTCTCTTAGAGCAAAGGAGCATAACACAGGGAGCATTTGGAAGAGTTAGGAATCGAACTCAGTGTCTGAAGATTCAGTACTGTCCTTTAATTGCAAACCAATTCTTTATAATTTCTAGATGTCAGGGTGTTCCCTCCTGTTACATCCCTCAACTGTGTCACTGGTTTGTCTTTTGTCTAGCTGCACCCATGAAACTCCGAATAAAAAATTGGTAAAACCATGAAATTTATTTTGGAAGTCAGTGCAAAGAGGGAAGAAAACTTAGTGATTCATATATGATGAAAAATCCACTGAAATTATAAGGGATCAAGAGTTGTAGTGAGGATGTGGCAGGGATGGAGTACATTGATCATATGTGTAAAAATAAAGACTGAATATTAATAAGTAGATATGGTAGAGAAATCTAGGTCTATATATATGCTGCTAAATGTATATCAGCATATTCAGGAAAAAAAGTTGGACTTCAATGAATTTTTTTTATCTACATTAAGGTATAGTCATTGGAAACATATCCATTTCAGAATTTGATTGTACAGCATAGGTGTTTGGTTAGTTCGGCTGTCTTTGACTTTCGTTATAGGTAAAGATTCAGCTTTCCATTCTAAAACAAGGTTATCTTGACAATATGAAGGATTAAGGAATTGGACTTAAAATGGATTTGAATTAAAAAGTGTTTGATACTGCTTCCATTTTTGGATCTTGGTAGGTTTTTAGATTAGCTTTTAAAGAGGTTTTTAGTAATTGTTTGCGTGGGTTTTTTTCCATCAGGCTGGACACTTCTTTCAGTGACTGGCAGAATCTGTATTCATCCAGTGTATAGTTCAATGAACACACTTGTAGTTCCATAGGTCTTTTTAATCTTTACTGCTTTAGCAGTGCATGCAAATTCTGTCATAGGAGAGTGCTTCTGTAGACCCGGGCATGCAAACATCAAGTGCCCTTTCAGTGGCAAGAGCCCTGGACTGTAAGGGATAGTGAGAGTGGCAGGCTGTGGTTAGTATTACATAGTGCATGAATAAAATTATTACTATTGGTAAACATAAGTAGAATATATTGCAGTCACTGGTACTGAGCTTACCAAAAGAATGTGAGAACCATCTGCAGTTAACACCATGACCACTGGGATTTCTGAGCTCACAATGCTTGTATATAACTCTGGACAGCTCTTTGGCTGAAATAAATCACTCTCACCTTACTGTCCAAAGACAATAAATATAATAATTGAGATGCAGAATAAATAGTGTGGAAATGTAGTGCACTGGTTTAGGATATGCAAAAAATAATACGCCTGCTAGGCTGACACTTGTGTAGAACAGCAGGTGCAGTCAGGACTCAGCTCTGAAATCCTCATTGGAACTGGTACAAAAAGACACTTGTACTTTGAAGGATATTGCAACTTAGAGTTGAAACTGTCTTAAGAGAAATCATAAGAGCTGCAAAGCCTTTCTTCAGAGATGGTATCAAATCATTTTGGCACCTAATCAGTCATTTCTCTCGTTGTTATAAAAACACTGAAGCGTTTTCAAGTGAGTGTTTTGAGAACAGCCTTTGTACAAGGCTCTCCTGCTGTATGAAAAGTGCCTGCAATGCATTTCTTGGGGCGGTGTGATTTGCAGCTAATGATCATGAAGAACCACCTCACGTTAATATTCTCCCAGTACTTTTGCGCACAACCACTGGGTTGTTCGATGGGAGCTCACATTTCACATCTCCTCTTATCCAAGGGTTATGTCATCGTAAATTGCCTGCGGCAGAACTTGGCATTCTCCTGAATTTCTATGTCTAACGGCACCAATCGGGTGCCTCGTGGACCTCATCAGATATACATGACTGCTCTCAAATCTGGCCTCCTCGTTCCACCAGGGACTGAGTCTTGGACCCTAATGAGTGAGAAGCTGGGAGGAAATGTGGTTCTTCTAGGCAATAAATTAGGTTCAGAAAAGAAGCATTTATCTGTTGAAAATGTTTACCATTTGGGGACCCTGGACCAGACTTTGCACAGCAGCAGTGTAAGTAAATTGACTGGCATCAGATGAAATGATGCACTGCAATCAAACTGCTGAGCAATAGGCTATGGGCATGCCTTTGAAAATACAATTAAGTCAGCTGCTGTTCTCTGTTGCACCTTTAGCGGGGAAGCATATGCTCAGGGTGAGCTGCAGTTTGCTTTGGAATAATTCACTCTTCAGTAGAGATAGGTTATTATAAAACCTTGATCCAAAATAATTCTATTATTTATGTGATGTGTCACTTCTATAAAAATGTAACATAAATGTATTGAGGTTGTTTTTTCTTGTGCTCTCAGAAGAAACTGGATTTCCACCATTTTTCTTAACATTTATAAGCAAACCTCTCTCATGTAATAATAAATCAGCTTATCCTAAGTTACTGCTAGTATATTTATGTGATGCTCTGTGCTGCTTAAATAATTTTTTTTACCAACATCTTCTGTTTTCTAGTTATCTTTTTATTACATTCAGATGAAGCTACTGTCTTAATAGTTAGGAGAGGATGCTGTGACTGGTACTTATGGCTGACATGGATAGCACTCCTGTTACCCTATTCCTTTTCCATCTCCTTTCCTTTTATCTGTTGGATGCTTGCCACACACTATAATCACAAGCACTTTTAGGTCAGCGACTGCTGTGTTTTATTTTTAAACTGTACTTGTTAGCAGTTGGACGTAACACCAAACCTGATTTTGGGTTCCAAATGCTGCCATAATGGGAATATTTAATGATAATAAAATGCTTTGCTTCTCTTTCATTTAGAGTTCCACCTAATCTGACTAAACAATCAGCAGTTAGTAGGGAGATCTAAAGGAGATATTGCTCTATAAAGCTGTTTAAATTTGGATGACCTTTTATTTAAGATGCATAAGCATTTTTCCAACATTTGGACTGTTAAGCAAAGTATATGCTGTAAGAGAAGCATTTATTGCTTGCTTGTAAAAATAAAATACAATATTGGTAAGTTAGCTGGAAGCTTGTAGATATCCTAAAAAGATGACAAGGTAAGATAAGCAGTAGAGCTAAGCTGAAATTGCTCTGGAGGTCTTTCTGAATAGCTGTCAGTTTTATGTTCTCCTAGCACAATAATAGGCACTCCCAGGAGGTGGGAATCTCATGGGATAATTATTCTTCTGAGGTTTAGACTGGTTTTGCTATGCCTTTTCCACAGATTGGTAAGATTGCCTTGTAATTATTCTCCTCCTCTTTCACTAGATTTTTCTAATGTAGAAATTAATAGAATTAAATTTGTATACATGCACTGTACTTACATTACCTAGCCTATTAATGAATTTCAAGCAATATTGAATGCAATCAGATGGCAATAGTAAGTGGTCGGGTTAGCTTTTATCTTGCAAATTGGATTTAAGTCTCACTGCCCTTGCCTCTCGAGATGTGTTTCTTTTTAATATTCAGGTCTATTTTCTGCTGCCATAAGCAGGCATATTTACTCTCTCAGATTGGTATACCTTAACTATCCTAGAAGATAGTAAGAACAAGAAGTAGAAGTTTAAAATAGTTTAAAATAAATGTATATTTTACAGCTGTTGAATATTTTTCTAGTTCCCGATGCACAAAGCTGACACAGTTGCTCACTATCTCCCTTGTGAGCATCAAATAATGTTGATGAAATGAAGCAAAAAACTGGCAAAACCTCAGCTTCACTTGGGGTGGGTTTTTGGGCAGCACAGTCTCAGTCATTAGTTACAACTGGTGTTGCCAATAAACCCACAGCCAGCCAGCAACCTTGTCCTCTGGGCTCTCAAGGAAATCTGTGTTTTGGGACGTTTTGCTACGAGAATGATATGACAAGCTCTGACAGGCTTTCCTGTATGACATAACAAACATACAGGAAAAGCAGGAAAAACTTTTTTGAGAAAGATACACATGGATTAGTGTCTTCACAAGATGAAATACCCATCCTAGCTCTAGTGATGTTGGAGATGAGTGAATTAGCTCATCTTTTTACCCAGCTTTCCTGTCTCTAAGGGTGAGAGCAGAACTGCTGAGCGGTGGTTGCTACCAAGACTTGCAGTTCTTGCTCAGCATCAGCCTTTCCTCTTAGCTTAAAGAAATGGCATCATTTTGCTTTGGACATTTGCCAGAACTTTCCAAAGGAAAGGCTTGAATTTGTTTTGTTCTTCTCTCTGTGCTCCAGAGAAATGTTAGTCAGGTTTGAGTCTCTGAGCGTGTAGACACACGTTTGTCCTTCAGGAGTAATGAAACGCTTGAACGTGAACCTTGTTTTGTTGGATGAAGATCGGTATGTTATCAGAAGAACAAAGCTCTCCCTACTTTCAGTTCTAGGAAGCAATTGATGGAAAGCATCTTTTTTGAGTCCATAGGCATTGATCTGCCAGGGTACTGGTACCTCCATTTGGGCCCCAGGAGCTTAGACACAGGGACGAAAGAGCTTCTGTGATTCTGCCTTGCATTTGGCCAGGTTTAATCATCAAGGCTGTGGTTACGCTATGGCATTTAAAGAATTCTGACTCATTTGCTGTTAAAAAGGAAGACTGTGCAGGATCATACAGATCAGCTGCTGATTTTGGCCCACAGAAAAAAAAAAAGAGGATATTTGATGTCGAAACTTTACCATTCAGGGTATAAATCACACTAGGAAGTGTACTTGCTTAATGGTATTGTATTGAATATTGTTTGTCATTTACCTGCTGGAAGCTTACAGCAAATACATTTGGAAAACTTTTCATGACTATTGCTTCTTTTCCCTGAGCCTCTGCAATGAAATATATTAAATATTGTTGTGCCAAAACCATGACCTTATTCATAATTAATTGTCCTTACAGAAAGTGTTTCAGTGGGATGAGTTAGAGGGTTTGTTCAAAATTGTGGCAATTGGGTGTATCTTTAAAAATAACAGGATAGAAGAGGGTATTTTTTCCTTACTGACTGATTTTATGATCGAAGATATGATGGATGTGCTTTTAAGCACTAGCTTTACCATCTTCTGAGTCTTTCTGTAAGATAAGTGGGGTAAGAAACAAATTTTCT
>VYZT01020615.1:0-122325 GCA_013400735.1 Pomatostomus ruficeps
TGGCTTGATTTACAGTCACACAATGACCACTGGGATCACAGTCATCACTTGTTTGGAGTGTAGGTGATGGGATGCTTCAGCTGTTACCACCTACTCCAGAAAGTTTATCTAAATGTGCATTAATAGCTCCTACAAAGATATGCATTAGACAAAAAAAAAAAAANAAAGAAGAAAAAAAAAAAAAAAAAAAAAAAAAAAAAGTGGAATAAATTGAGGTTTCCATCCTTCAGAAAAATGTAACCAAGCGGCAAAACAGAAAAAAACTAATAAAGTTACTAAAAAATATTTCACTTGCATAAATATGATTGTTTTTCCTGGTAGAGGTTCATCCAAATAAATATGAAGTCAAATATATAGAATATATATGACTTTTAGTATTATTTTAAAGAGCGCCCCTTTAATTCCTTTAGTGCAAATAATTTTTCCTAGAATTTCACGTTTTATGTAAAGTATTATGATGTTAAGAATTAATTGGCTATAATAATACTCAGAAAGAGAAAAGTTTCAGTAAGACAGAGGGAGTGAAATCAGGAAAGTATCCTTGAGCAGTAAGGAGATTAATGCCTTTTTATTGGTTTGTTCATCTCCAGAGGTAGCAGAGGTTGTGAATGCCAGTTTCTGTGCAAGAACAATATGGAAACCTGTGAGACATAAACTTCATATTGCTTCTTTTTAAAGATAATTTTCACTAGAATTAACAAAGCTCACAGCGTGAGCTACATTGGGGGTTGTAAGTTTCCTGTTTATTATATGCATTTTTAAAGCTGGAATTTGAAAAATGGGGGGGAAAAGTCTAATATATATATGGGTAATGTGAACTCATATAATAAAATGACAGTGGAGGCTATACAATTTTTTTGAATGGCAGTTTGTTCCATAATTGTGAAGGGATTCTGACACCTTTTTCCTGAAGCTTTTGTTATTGTTATGGATGGAATACTCTATTAGAAGAATCTGTCTTCTTTGATCTCGTAACTTCTGTGTTCCTAAACCACTCTGCATCAGCAGAAGCTGGTGATCTGCTGTTTGATCCACAGTCACTGCTGAAGTATCAGGATGCATAACTGCACCATGATTTTCCTTTCAATTGTGACATTAATTAAAAAAACCCTAAAGACAAAAGGATCAATTGGTAATGAGGAGTTATAAATACTACTAAAAATGGGTGACAAAACCAGTGTTAGACATAGCTGTACTGAAGCTCCAACAGCACATGAAAACAATTCCATCAGTTATCAGCAATCTTCTCCTGTTGCAGAGTAAAACCTAAAAATGCATTCAATTAAAATGTAAGATCCACCTTCCTACCTCATAACAGGCAACACAACTGCACCCTCCAAAACCAAGACAACCAAGAAACTAACTTCTCCTTATTGCTTACCTTAGGTTTTCCCTGGCCTTGAACTGAAACCACAATTTTCATGCTCAGTGTATGCGAGCAACTTAACCACTGCCTTGACTTCACTCCAGCAGCAGACACTCAGCTGCACTTGGCTTTGGCCCTCCACATTGACTAAACCCTGGTTTATCTGACATTTATGTGATTTTACACTAATGGGGCAGGGAGGAAGGGGAAACTAAGGAGCCAGATAGCTGAACCGGTCTTCCTGCCACAGAAAATCCTGTTTTTAAGCCCCAAAATAGGTATCACCTGTAGGTTCTCCACCTCATCAAATGCAGGGCCAGAGCTGACCCCAAAGCATACCCCTAGCTCAAGGAATTATCATTAAAAATTCTGTATCTACACTTGTCTTAAGCCTTCGGTTTTTTGAACCAAGCAGAAGGATGAGTCAGGATAGGGGGAAATTAGGCATTGCCACTGCATTTGTCCTCAGCAGTGTATTCACACCTAATTTTCTCTTTTAGGTGTTGTGTGTGTCCATCTCCTCCCCAGCAGGATCTCTTGGAGGCCTGTAAAACAATTCTAGATGCATGTCTGCTCCCACAGACTGAAAGAGATGCACTGTACTCCTCTAGTTCATCTCATACTTTCCACTGGGTAATCTCTGAATTAATAAAACTGGAACAAAAGAAAACCTCACAGATGCACTGGCAGAAAAAACCTTGATAAATGTTTAAATTATTAAAAATCCAATATTTCAGAATGCATAACACAATAAAAAGAGTATGACTACCCCATACAAAAGACTGCTAGGATAAATGGTCTTGCATTGAACAGATTTCCACTGTATGAAATAACGAATGGCTGAATTATCTGAACAAAAAAACCTCTGTGAATCTTCCTTTAAACTGGTTATTCCTTAGGAATACATAAATCTTCTTAGGCAGGGCACTCTGCCATCTGTTTGCCGTTGGTTATTTTTGCAGCTCTGGGGGCCAAGGAAAAAGGGGGAAAAATTACTTCTGCTAATAGCAAAACAGAATTTATAGCACAGTTTCAATGCTCAGAAGTAATTTTATTTCAGCAAGCCAGACAAAACACATAACTACACAAACAAAACATAATATTACCTGGGACAGCTCTGATGGGGAAAAAGCAAGCTATTATCTAATGCTCTTTTCAATAGCTTGTCCCTCTTCATCCAGATAGTGCAGTGTGCTGTCTGGGCTAGCCAATAGCTTCCAGGCCAGCACTGGAAAAAGCCCTTCTTTTTTTGTTAATTTCTCTCTCTCTCTTTTTTTTTTTTTTTTTTAATCTTACTGATTAACAGCTTCCTTTCTGTTTCTTCTGCTAAACAAAATGGTAACATCATGTTTTTGAAATATAAGACACTGTTCAGTGTTTCAGCAGCTCCTATGTAGAGAAAAGAAACTCTTCGGACATATTATACGCTAGCATCTCACTGTGGCCATTTTCTTCCAAAGAAGCTGGAACATATAGAATTGGCAGGGAGCAAAGACAAAGAAAAATGCAAAGGATGAAGGAATTATACAGGCTAAGAAGGGTAGAGAAAAAGGCGCCAAAAACCAGGCTCTTGGCAAGACACAATTTAGGTAGTAAGACATTTCTAAAGAAATAAACAAAAGCAGAAACAAAAACAACTAAGAAACAACATCATATGTCCTTAGCACAACCTATTCAGCTTTCAGAAAAAACTTCAAAAACCCCAACAATTCTAAAAGGGATAATGCAATCAGTAAAGCACGCACAGAAACTCCATGACTGGAATAAGTATTTGGGAGGATCTGCTTCAGGGTCATTGAAACTCCATCCAAACGCTGCCCAATCAAAGAATTGATCTCTGTTGAAGTATTATCTTGAAGGAGGGTAATTGTTAGGAATTCAAGCTGAACATGGACCATGGAGCACATTTGTGCAGAACTACATTCACCTGTCTTCAGAGTCACACACAAAGCTACAAGCAATTCTGAACTCATAAGTCATGATATGAAGGATAAATCCAGGCGCTACACTGAATATGCCTTTTTATTTTTTTTCTGCAAAAGGAAGTTATGATAAAATTTTATATACTGGTCCTTAAATAAGTAAATGAGGAAACCCTATATGAATTTTGGAAACAGTAAATACGGCCTGTGTTTTCTAAACAGAATAATTATGTTAAGTGCTCAACTTACAGCATCTTCAAGTCAGAGCAAGTGCACATCTCTTTTTTAAAATGACTACCACATTAAAGATCTAGAATTGCACCCTTAGCAAGTAAGAGCTGAAAAACAAAAGCAGCCTCTTAAAAGAAGTTATTCTCCTTCCCTTTCCTGCAGACACATACACATAAATATACATATACTTGCTAGTCAACACCTACGTCAAACTGAGTCCGAGTGATGCTGGAACTGTACAAAACACTGCACTCATGTACATGCTGTGCAGAAGGACTTAATGAAAAATGTATGAGTTACTGCACAAAAAAAGTGAGTACCTTAGCCTAATTTCAAATCACTCCCAGCTACCCAACAGGGGTGAATCAAATGAAGAAGGATGTTCCTCTGCCAACAGCCCAGGGCTGGTACTGTTAGGCGGGTTTATGGAGAGACGTCACTGCTGGAAGGTTACTCACCATTACCTGTTGAACTGTTCACCATGTTAGGGGCCATGCTGTAGGGAGGAGCCTGCGGGTTCATCAGGCCAGAGCTGTTGTTCATCGGCTGAGTGTAGGGGGAGCTGGATCCCATGATGCTGCTCTGATTCATGGCAGGAAAACTGCCTTGTCTAGGAGAGGAAAGCGCACACACAATACCTCATGAGACACCTCATTGCTGAAGATGCTATGGTTTGTCATAGAGCACATCACCTACTGTTTGTAAGGAGAAAGCAGGCAATTAGTTCATTTTACCTATGTTGGGAGTTTGAATTAGTCTTCAGCTAGTTGCCATATATGTGAAATAGTATTGGACTGAAGACTAATTTCAAGATAGGTACAGAGAGTCTTTCTATGTCACTACCAATCAGAAGAAAAATACAGCTCACATTTTATATCTTTTGAGTAGACAGCAATATGATCAGGAGTGAAAATTAGAACCTAGCATTGGCATAAAAAAAATCCAGCGCATCGCCATTCTTACCATTTTGACCATGTAATAGCAATCCTCACCTGCCAGAGCTTAATAAACAGTGATATAACCAAAAGAAAAATGAGTACCATAGACTTAATTTCTGATTTCTGCATCTCTTGTTATTGTGTTGAACAGTGTTCATCTGTATGTGTCATCTATGTCCAATCTTTCAAAAACTCCATACATATTCCACTTCGTTGAAACAAGAAACCTCAGTAGAACTATTTTGCTTTTGAAAATTAATCCCGTATTTGTATAATGCTTTTATAACCGAGACTTAAATTTGTCTCAAAACCTGTTCTAAATGAAAGCCCTTGCATTATTCTCTGCATGTTCAGATTCCCCACCTGTTCAGACCAAGTATTTTTAAAGACTAAAACGTACCTACTTTTAAGTTCTAAAAAGTATCTAAGTATGCTTGGTACCTGATTTGTCAAACTCTGTAGATAAACTGAGGCACAATGAAGAAGACAATCCAATCCAAGTAAGCACAGTAACCCAAAGTAATGCATGATTCACTTCAAAAATAACCTTGTATTCTTTTAATCCATAAAACAATTACCTACCTTTTCTTAGTGAAGCTGAAGACTGCATGTATTATCATATGTATATGAGTAACACTTAAACATATAAAATCATACATATGAGTAAAAACACACAGAAAAAATACTTACTTGTATATTCATAGGTAAATACATAGGAAAAGATAAAACTCAGACCTGTTTCTTCAGCGTGCCCCTTGTAAATTTATGCTGTTTTTCCAAATAAAAGAAACAAGAAAGCAACCTTTTACACAACTTTGGAACCTGTCAACTTTTATTTCCTTACAAAAAAGGAAGCACTTAATTTCATCCTAGAGGAAGGGAAAGCTGAATGTCCGGATAGCAAGATGAAAGTTTTGGTAGAAATTCTGCTTTTAATTATTATACAGTATTCAAATGAAAAAAGACAATTCCTAAATCAAGAACTCTGAGTAACTTCAGTGGCTTCTTGTCTTCTCCAAACTCATGGCAGATTCTTAACACAATTGGTAGAAGCAGATTTCTTTTTTAGGAGGTACAGGAGGAAGACCATTAAAGCACTATTTGGCCTAATTTTTCTTGACACATTGTGAATTTCTTCGCAGGAAAAAAGAACGTGTTATCTAAATAAAGCATCTTTTTCCAAGTCAGTTTTGTCCTTTGCTCTCTGAAGACAAACTTTTCTTCACTCTTGCAAAGAGGCAAAGGCTTCCTTTTCATATGAAGGAGATAACTGCCATACAATGCCATTTCCCAGATGAAACTTGCAATGAGAAGTGGAGGGAAAAGATTTAAAATGCACAGTGGTGCAATGCTCCAAGGGAAAATTACAAAGGAAAAAGAGAAGAGCAGAACCATTTGGCAACAACTTTAAATGACTTCAGTCACCCAATCAAGCTTTCCTTATGTAAATACTGTATCTTGAACATCCCCACCTCCCCTTTTTAGCTGAAAATTGCTATATTTCAACAAATGCAGTTACCTGAAAAATGCTTTCTATGCTGGATAAGCAATATCTTTTCTCTTACTGGGTAAAGTTACTAAAGAAGATGAAAAAAATGTGCAAGTGTATTTTCACACTTTGAAAAAGAAATAATAGATTTTGAGAGGGTCTTTTATGGAGTAGGGCTAGGATTCTGGAAAAGGCAAGTCTCTACAGGTACCTATCTCTTCAATGCCCTTTTTTTACTTTAAAAATACACAGGAGACACACACCTTGCAGGTAAGCTGAAATTGGCCCTTACCTACTAATATTTCAATATTATTACTTCTTGTAGCATGTGTATCTTCTAAGCTGTGGGGCTGTTCATTGTCTCAAATTGAGGTACAACCTATTTCATGTTACTCACTATGGACATCAATCTCAATTGCAGCTCATGAAAGCATACTGCTGTACAACAGCTTTAAATCAAAAAACAGGAAACTATTTCCAGTTTAGATGGAGAGTGGAAATTAAATAAAAAGAATATACTGGCTTTGGCCAGGACAGCAAGAAAACAACTGAAGTCTTAAAAAATTGCTTCTGTACCCAGAAGAACCTGAATGGTAGAACCTAATTCTGAAATTTCATCTGGCAATACCTTTCCCCTTCCTGCTCGTACATAATGCTGCACTTGGAATGGACACAGCTGTCCATCTCTGGAAAGCGCCCAGCAAGTGAAAAGACTCAGCACCACCCCTGGCAGGACTTTGTCCTCTCCCAGCCCCCTGTCAAAGCCCTGACCACAACACATGTGAGCTAATTCAGTAACACTGAAAGGACACCCTGGCAGAGTAAATGCTGTTTTATTCTGAGATTGGGTGCAGTGAGCAGTACAGAGCTCCTCCACATATTATTTTGCTCTATGATGGCTTGGAATGGAAAGTTTCTTTAGGGAGAAATAATCAGGTATTACTTCAGCCTTTAATTCTCACTCCACAGTAGGCCTCCTTTGAGTAAAGACTGCCGACTGTGACAAATTGTGCTGCATCAGTGCTATAATATGAAGTGGAGTCCATTTAGAACTGAGCTGAGATCACCAAACTCATTTTGATTAACCTCCAGGTCACTAAACACTTATAAATATGTTACACAGCAGCTGTTAAACATATTTATATATGCTTAAGGTCACAGCATCATCTGTTGGTTGTTGGAGTTAAGTCAAAAATCTTACGTTTCCTTCTGTGCTGCTTTTAGTTGAGGCATATCCAACATACTACAGTACCAGACTCTCTCCTACATCTCCCAGTTCTCTCCTCCATTTTTCTGGGATGCTAAATAAAAATCAAGTCATTTAAAAACAGTTTGCTTTACACATAGTGACATCTAATGGCAAAAATTCAACTGGCTGGCTATGAATTTTATAGCAGAACAAACCCAGCTAAGTATACAATTTTACAGTATTTGCCACACAAACACCAAGGGCTGGGTTGCTTAGGGATGATGTAATTAGGAATAAAAGGAAGAAATTAAGAAAAGAAACACTTAAGTTTAGTATAATGAAAAGATGTCTTCATGCTGAGATACAGTTACCCTCGAAGGGAAGGAAGGAAACCTCAGCACCTGACATTTCTGCATGCAGGCAGCATATTAGAAAATGTATTGGTCGGAGAAACCCTGCATTGTATATAAACTAGAGTATCTGCTCTTGCAATACCTTGATTCCAGATCACGTACTTTCCCCCATTTAAAAGAAAAAGCAGCCAAGCCAATACAAACTTGGCATTATGCTATCAGTTTAAACACAGTATCTAAGCCTACAGAATTTTCTTTTTGCTCTACTGCTACAAGTAGACCTTCAAGAATTCAGCAATTGTAAGAGATTTGAAGTGAGAAGAGAGGAATCTGCTTTCTTTCTCTCGTTTATTTACTCTGTTTAAAATTTAGCAATGCATAATGCCAGAGCCAGTTGTTATGCTTGAGTAAAGGGCTGCCACCTCAGGGGATCTGGACGAGCTGGAGGAATGTGCTGACAGGAACCTTGTAAAAGTCAACAGGGACAAGTGCAAGGTCCTGCACCTGGGAAGGACAAGCCCCCTGCAGCGGTGCCAGCTGGGATTTAACTAGAGGAAGCGACTTTGCTGAAAAGTCCCTGGGCATCTTGGCAGACAGAGCTGAGCACAAGCCAGCAGTCTGCCCTGGCAGCAAAGAGGGCCAACAACATCCTGGGCTGTGTGATGAGGTGCAGAGTTGGGAGATGGAAGAAACTGATCATCCCCTCCTTCCTCAGCACTCGCTGGACTCTATCTAGAGTGTCATGTTCTGTTTTGGATCCCCCGAAAAAGAAAAGATCATGATGAACTAGAGTGAGCAAAGAACCCCTTAGATGGTCAGGGCTTGAGCACTCACCCTGGAGGGGCTGAAGGATGAGGCCTCATTCAGCCTGGGGCAGAGACAGCTGTCGAGAGGAACCTACAGCAGCTCCACAGCACCGAAAAGGAAGTCAGCAAGAAGATGAAACTGGGCTTTTCACAGTGGGCATGGTGGGGGGACAAAACACACGGGGCAAGAGTGAAAACATGGTAAGTTCAGACTGGATGCAAAGAAACCATTCTCCCAGTGGAAACAGTGAGAGACTAGATCTGGTGGCCCAAAGGGACTGGGCAATCTCTGTCTTTGGAGATTTTGAAGACCCAACAGGATAACGCCCTAAGCTCTAAGGTGAGCCTGCCGAGAAGGTTGGACTAAATGTTCCTCCTGAAGTTCCTTTCCAGCTTGAATGATCCTATGATCTTAGCTTGTCAGCTTCACTGTGCTGTTGACAGTCTGGTGTACTACTGGGTCCAAAACACAACTGCTCAAATTCAAACCGTTCCCTTTTAAGAAGTGCTTCTTCCAATCTTTTGTTTTCCTTTATTTGCAATCTACCCAAACCTTAATCTGCACTTAATCTCTTTTCTCTGCAAAACAAGTAGCATCAGATCTAATTGTGTCTTCTGAGCTAATGCAGAAGTCCACGTATTTAAAAAGAGGAGTTGACGTGCAAGATCTGGTCATCGTTAAAAAGCAGAACAAAGAAATTGTTAGAAAGAACAGCACTGACAATACACAGGAGCACATGAGTGATCACAGCTGCTGAGCAGTCTCTTATACTGAAATGCCTTCCTTTAATTGGACCTGAAATCCTCAGTAAGTTTATGTGTTGTCTCCAACTGCTACACAGAAGTCACTCTACAGCTCTTGTGCTTCATACCTCCTAATATGGGATTTAGTACCTCCTCAGTTTTGTCACCTGATGCAAGACTTATACTGTCATCTTCCTTCTTCCTTCTTATTGAACAAATATGAATTCACTACAAAGTTGAGTTCAGATGTATATGTGGTTTTGCTGTGGACAAAAACAGAAGTGGATTATGCTACTCAGCAAGACAAGAAACGGAAACACAACTTTTCATATGGAAACATGTCAAAGCTCAGGTTGTTCCTGTGTACAGCAAGATAAAGTTTTAAAACTTCCCGTGGATTTCGTAAGAGGCATCCGATGCCTTGTGCTCTTCTATCTATCTGCACACTGGAGCAAAGCCCTTTGTGCAGTCAGAAAAAATGATCCAGCTTCTATAATGAGCCCTGTGGCAGCCTGAGCCCAGGAGGCGAGTCCAGTATGGAAATGTGTAGAGAACAGAAGAAAACTTCAGAGGTGGAGAGTCTAGAAGTGATGTAGGTGAGGAGATTTTGGGGCAGAAAAGATGGAAATGAAGGAGATAGTAGAAGGAAATTAAGAAGGAAAAAGGATTGGGAGAATCCTCATTAGGTGCCAAAGGTTTTTAGGGCCAGGAGAAGGGGGATGAAACAGAGATGCAGGAGAAGGAGCAGGGAGAAACACACAGAAATATGCTGCTACTCCCAGGGTAAACACAGGTTATGATCCTCTAGCACAAGTAGAGACTCTCAGCTAGATATGCCTGAAGGAAAAAAGGGATTCACAGGGAAGCTTCCAAAGCGGGGTGATACCAGACATGTGCCTTCTCTCAGCTCCTTAGTTTGTGCACCCTGCCCTGAGGTAGGGGCCAGGCTCTGAGGCGGCCACCTTGGCCAAATGCTGGGGGAGCCCCAGTCCAACAGTGTGGCACAATGGGGCGATGCTGAAGGAGCAGTGCTACAGGGACAGGAGTAGAGATAGGGCACACAGCCCAGGTAAGGAAGAGATGGCAATGGCACTGAGTCACACTGCACAAACCCTCCTGGTGGTCATAAACTTGTATCAGCTGTTAGTCAGGCACTTGGGCACTGTGCTTCCTGACACTGCCACAGCGTGCACGTAATGTAGGGATTTCTCCCAGTTATGCTGCTCTAGGTGCTGGACCTGAAAAATTATCCTGTTACAGTGACCTGGCCACCTGAGCAATTGGCTGGTGAAAAAAGAATGGACCACAAGTTTGCCATTTTTGCTCCAGATCTTTAACCTACATCAGTTTTGCAGTGAATGCACTGCAGCACCTCAGGGGAGTAATTTGTGTAAACATTTTAAAAGGAACATTTTTTCTTTTAATGCTGACACACTGCTAAGGTGGCTACTTGATTACAAACTGTGAAAATGACTGCGTTAGGCTGTGCTCACAAATCACAGTGTACTGACCAAATTGCCCTGTGCTTATCTGTGCCAGGTCTGCAGCATGACAATATTTCCTCTCTCTTTTAAATGTCAGAGTATGATTTGGGGGGTTGTTATTTAAACACACTGACCTGCACAATAACCAGAAGTACTTTATTTAAATCTGTCTTGAGCTGGGACTAGCCTTAAGCGCTTATAATCTGTCACACTTTGACACCAAATGGGTTATTATAATGAGAGTAATTCAGGAGTGAGACCTGTGAATGCTTTCTCCCTGGAGAATTTACACATAAACATGTGCAGGCAGATACATATGCTCTTTTGTTATGGATTTTCCTTCTTGCTACATTATAGGCTTCCTTGGAGAAGTGAAACCATTTCTGTTGTCAGCGGATATGGGAGAAGTGAAGGAGGGAGAAGAGAGCAAGGGAAAATAAACCCCAACATTGCTTGCTTTGTTCTGCCTGGAGGTTCACAGCACTCTTAGCAAAGGCCGAGACAAACGAAGAATGAATAATGGTTTGAGCAGCTATAAAATGGCATTGAAGGCAGTTCTTATGTAAATAAAACAAACAAATTTAACATCACTATATCTGAAAGCAAAGTATCTTCTTCTAGTTAGCTGGTACTGTAAGTATGCTAACCTGGTCTTACATGTCCTCCTCTATTCAGTGGGGACGCTCAACAATTGTAATACCAAAGTTCTAGAAAAACAACCACAAAAGCTATTGATGTGACAGGTATTAGGTCTGCCACAAGACTTTTTGCCATTTTTCAGGATAGAAGGAAGAAGAACATTTTACACTTGTACTTGCATGAAAATGGAAGGCCAAAGTTCTGAAATACACTGACACTGACAAAGCACTGGGAAACATAAATGAAAAAGCATCTGGATTTGTACTGAGGCATGTGCGTGTATGCGTGTCTGCTGCCAGGAGGTGCAGAGGACTAACACAAAACTATTCTTCTCAACGACTGGGCCTAAATGGCAATGCTAAAATGGGGGAATAATTTTCTAGGATTGCTATTATGTGATAGTGCAGATTGCCTTGTAATCCACTGCAGTCGGACCGAGTACACTTCCTGTTTTCTTCATCGGACTGATCCAAAGATTATTGTGCAACATACTTTAGAAAGAGTAACAGAAATCGCCTTTCTAAATAGATTATTTTTCTTTTGATTTACACAAATACTTGTACCTTTAGCATCATCTCCGTTGCTTAGATTTTACTAAGAAACAACCAAGGAGAGGAGAGAAACTTATAATTAGTTGTTCCTACTACACTGATTCAATGCTGAGCCACTTAGAAAAGCAGTCACAAAAATGTATTGTTTGTTCACAAGTTGTTGTCATCACATCTTTCTTTGTCACACATTTTTCTAGTGAAAACATCTGCCTGATGGGCTACCTACTTGGTGGTCATTTAAAGCCTAACAAAACAGGAGTGTCATACCACACTGAATGCTGGAAGAGAAACGTAAGAGGCAGATGTAATTCATGAGTAATGATGCTAATAACAACACAACTACCCAACACTTGTACAGCTGAATGCATGCTGGGATCAGAATAAATCTCCGTCCCCCATTTTACAGATAATAAAAACTGAAGAAGAGATCCAAGATTAGTAATGGTCTAAAATATGGCCAGAAGAAAATAAAGTAGTTGAATAAAGTGAGGAAAACACAGCACATGCCTTTTGAAAAAAAATCCTTAACATCATTTGATCCTAATGACAGAAGGCTGTGTGACTGAAAAGCATTTAGTGATAGTGAAATACTGTAGGGATTTGTTTCTTTGTTTGTAGGTTGCAGCCATTTGATTTTCTTTTCATAAAGTTCCCTTTGTATTAATTAAAGTGGTTTTGGTCTGAATTTCATGGTGACCACAGCATTTGGTCACCAGTCTTCAAACCCTCAGGGAACCTCTGAAATGTCTTTATTGCCCTGCATTCTTACAAGTGCAGGCACACCTCCATATTTGAATTTATTTGTGTAAGAATGAACTAAGCTCTTGGTACTCAGTGCAACCTGTACTGGATAAATACAATATAATGCTGTGTGACAGAAAACACAGAATGACTGAAAAGCGGGCCAAGTCAAATGGCTTCTAAACCCATCAAAGCTCCGCTCTTGGTGACCTCTGCCCACCTTCCCCACACATGGATTTGTAAAGCAGCTCTAACAGCAACTGCTTGCACAGCTGTCCCCATCAGACATGATACCTGAGCACTGAGGAGATACATTTCTTAGCCCAAGTGGAGTGTGTGGTGCATAAAAGAGGGCTGCTTTAATCTGTCCAGCAAGCAGCAGCATGCATGAACTGGGTTTATAGGGAAAAAAAGAAATTTGCCCTGTATGGCATGATGCTGACAATCTGAACCAAAATGTCAAGAAGGGTGATTTAGTCTGGTGTGACTTGATATCGAAATGGGAATGACTCATAACTCTCACTATGCACCTTCTATTTTTGTGCATGTTTATAAATAGCTGTATTAAAAAGTCGGAAGGCCCTATGAACTCTCTCCCAGAAAGATTACTTGAAAGTGGCAAGAGTCTGTTCCCAGCACATAAATGGCCAGAAGGTCACCAAAGCGTGGTGCTAAAAGGCTGCAGGAAACTAAAGACACACTCTGTGTTTCACTAACTCCATTTCTTCTGGTGGGACACTGTCTTGGGAGAGGCTTGACCCCTGAGCTCCCTCATCTTCCACCTGGGGATGCTGTTTCCCACTACCTTCCTACCATGTTCAGTCACATCCTCGCACTGCTTTTGAGCACCGTGGAATGCACTGTGCTAGCAACCAACTGAAAATCTAATAAAATCCTGATCATTTCATGCCAGCTCTTCAGTGTACTTTTTCATAGTAAAATGTCATCTGGCTGACAGCAGCATGCTGAATGCAACTGTGCACGTGCAGCAGCATTGTAAGGAAGTTCTCCAGAGGGATTTCCCAGCAGACAGGTTTTCACTCACCCATCTTTGCCCAATGGCCTGGAGCAGTTATATGTTTATCGATATTATTACCAGCACTGTTACCATCAGTCTTGGCTCTTTGGCACACCGGACAGTTTCACAAGAGCAATGTAGTGCACATGTCAACATGATTTCAGCTGTCTTTTTTCTTCATCTTTGCCTCAAAAGATGCCTGAAACCTACTGCAACCACTGCAACAGGTATTTGGCGCATTAGTAAGATTGACAGACATCATTAAAAAAATCTCATGCTGTTAGGTTATTATTTAATATGATTCTTAAAAGCCTGCTCATATGTCCAGCTAGAATTGGTGCTCCCACCTGAACTCATCAACAAAGCGAAGGGCTCTTCCCACTCATATTTTCCCAGGCAGCATTGCTAAAAAAAAAAAAGGTTTATTTTTCTCTCAAATATCACCACTGTAAAACAACCTAAAACCTGAAACCCTCTTTAAAACCTGAAACCCTCCTACCATTTTTTATGTTTCTCCCGTTCTGTCACAAAAATCTTAGGCTGTTCAATCACAGTCTTGTACTTGCACAGTGTTATGAGCCAAATCACACAGTGCAGTCACAGAATTAACTTTCTTCATGAGTCCCATTAAACAGATGGCTATTCTCCTATTTTGTTTTGGCTTTTTTTTCCCTAACCACTTCTGTGATTTAAACTAGTAGATCTTCTGACAGACTGTGAAAACTGTTTCCTCATCTGAAATAGTTTTCGTCACCCAAGAAAGAGTACTCAATCAAAGGTCCTCCCTTATTCTTTAACTTTATATAATACCGATTAATGAAGTACTGCACTCTTAATGTCCTAAAGATCATATTTTACGGTACAGAATTTCTATGTAACATCCGACCCTGAGGCAGAATGTTAACAAACTACACAAAATCCTACACCGCAATTTTGTTTCAAAATAATTAGTCTTTCTACAGAGGGCAATGAATCCCCTAAACAACCAAATCAAGCCAAAAATAATCGTGACACAATAATAATCAAAGTGTCTCTGAGCTAAGTGAAAATTCTCATTCATGACTAAAAACCATGCTTCCTTCCCAACAGACTCCTGCTTTCACAATTTAAGAATGGTTACTCTCTGAAGGAGAAAAAGAGTAGGACTCTTGAGGTCTGTGGTTAATCTCTAATGGCATGAACAGCATGCCATTAGACTAGACATCAGTCACTTGACTGATGAGTCCAAAGAAGAAAAAAATGCCTCCCCAAATCACTGGTTGCCTGCAAGAGCTCTGCAGCATGGTGACAACCAGGGCTCCAAAATGATGGATTTACCTTTTAGTAAAACAAAATTCCAGATAAAAATGTATTTCTCTTAGTCTCCCACAAGAAATGGCTTTGGTTAGCTCAGCATGTAAAGTTTCTTCCAATCCTTATATGATTTTATGAGCAATTTTGAGCTGATCCACAAAATGCATCTCCATTTAAATAAAATAATCACAGAAGATTTCTAGCTTTCCTCTTACAATAATAAATACATACAAGCTGAGCTGAACTTCCTCCCTCCTAATACATTACAGAAAAAAGCCATACATGATTCTGCTTTGAAAAGCAAAACATGAGGAAAAGAAAGAAAGAAATAATAAAAAAAATCAGCTTGATACAAATGACTATTTCCCATGAAGAGGAAAGAAGCATGGGTCCTTTAGAAGAGAAATATGTCAATATTGGTTAATAGCTTCCTTAGAAATTACAGTTACAGTAAGCATTAGTATTTGGACTTTTAACCCCTCAAATCACACAGAAGCCTAGCATGGAGAGAAGATATTCCAGCTATTACTGAATCTCCTCCAGCCTCAGGTGGAGCCAACCCGGGAGTATTTGGGGTTCACAGAGACACTGCAGACATTTAGGCCAAGTAGAAAAACAACTTCACCCCACTGAAACTACACGTGGACTTCATTTTGGAAGCCAAATTTAGTTTCATGGACTAAAAGTACCACCAGGATATTGGAACAGCATTAATCAAAAGCAAAGTGGGGCTCATTTCAGGGTTACCCATCTGGATCTCTAAAGGAAATCTGTGAATGTTTGGAGGAGCAGAGCAGAGGGGAAATGACCAGACAGCTTGAGCTTGGAAAACTGTGAATGGCCTGAATTTGAACAGGAGCAACTCCTTAGGGTGACTGAATGTTAAATAAAGACCCGGCAAGAAAGAGCCTTTCTTGCCAGGGGCTTATTTCAAAGGCAACAGATAACGTAGGCACTGGCTCCAATTATGGCTACCAGTCCTATCTTAGCCTGGTTTACTCTGGGGATTTCACAGCTGGCAGCCTTTCATCTAGAAGTAGCCTGGTTTGAATAAGCAAAGAAACTTGAATGAGTACTTAACCTTCCTGCACTCCACCGAACTTCCCAGCAGAGAAGAACAGCACCTCCAAGCTTAAGGGGAAAAGGGAAAACAATGGAAAATACATACTCTCTCCAGGGATTAAAGACGGTAAATTTTACTGGAGCGCTTCAGGACTTCCTGTTACAAAACTGCAGCTTTCAAAATCACAATTAAAATTTTAAACCCAAGCTTCAAGATCAAAAGGGCCAGACTGGAAAACACTGCACAAAACTGACAGGCACTAGAATGTAAAACACCTAGAACAGTTCTGGATTTTATTTATATTATTATTCTTTTTAAAAAATTTATTTCCCATTTCCGCCTTCTTCTTTTTCCTTTTGACATTTTAATGCATCATGTCCATTACTGTATTTCCTCACCAGTACCTTCTAGTCCATCAGCAGTGCTGCATTACCCTGCTGTTGGAGAAAATAATATGGAAAAAGTGCTTTGCTGGCATCAGCAACAGGGATTATGAATTATACATATATAGCAGGAGAGAAATGCTGATGGAAGGTTGGTGTGCCTGTATGTGTGCAAGTGCGAGTGTTCGTGTATACACACAGACTAAGAAGAAGACATTTAGAATGCACTTTTTAAACTAATTTACAAATTGTGTTTCTCTGTACAACAGAAATTCTCTAAGTTCAGTGACGCTTTTCTAGATCAGTTTTATGACTGATTAAAAACTTACTAAATTCTCACCACACTACAATGAGGCTGTGGTATCTAACCAGTTGCTAAGCAATTTAGAACCAGAACCACATTCTAGAGTGCCTAAAAGTGTGTCAAAGCAATGCAACATCACTCTTTATTGTAGAGACTGACCACCACTTCTCAGGTGGCATGGGGATCAGCAGAAGATAATGTAAATATCCACCTCAATTTAGCAACCCAGTGGCCAGGATTTAAAATGACCAGAGGTTGCAAATAGCAAAGATGGTTCCCAATTCCTCAGTTTAATAAATTACTATGTTTGAATTGTCTCCTCTAAAATCAATGGCATTGAACTCTAAATTCACTCAATCTATAAAAAAAAATTGCTTTAATTTACAAAATTGCAACATGCAATCCTGAGAATCATATTAAGGTACATTGAGGTCAAAGGGGCTGCCTTCAAAGACAGGACTGCTCCTCATGTGGGCACATCAAAATTCATTTTGCTGTAATTAGTTCAGGTATTGGTAACTGTAGTTGCACCAGCAAAAGGCTCATTTTAGCATCCAGCTGGATGCACATTTAACAGCCAGCTAGCACTGAATTACGTCTTCTAAGGCCACACTACTAACAGCATGCAAGCCAGCTATTTTACAACTATGTTTTTACCTTTCCATATACTACAGTCACACTTTCAGCTGCTAAGTAGACACGCTCAGAATGACACTCGCTGCTAGCACGAGAGATGCTGAAAGTAATGGTGACAAGCATCTACCTCTAAAGATGTCTGCTGACTTCAGGTGCCAACCTGATAATCAATTTTAAACTGAGAACTTGCTTCAGGAAGCAAAAGCTCACAGACAGTCCACACACAGTCCTGGAAAGGTTCAAGCTGGGCATCTACAAACTGTGGAACTCAAGGCTGGCTGGTACGAGCAGATATTGGCTAAATTTGTTGCCTTTCACATCAACAGGGAAAACACTATCTCATTTGCTTAAAACTGTTTGTTTCTACTGAAAGCTTACTGTGCTGCAGTTTTGTACACACAGGAATATTTATCTATCACTGTAAATACATGTACTGTTGTAAGAACCATAGCGTGACAAAAGACTTGATCTTTTGGAGCCACCTGGTCCTTGAAGGCCTCCTCTGGGTTCTGGTCTCCAGCAGCAGAACCAGCCCTTGCATTTTTAGTCAATGGCAACCTAAGTTATGGAGAGTCTTTTCTTCCATGGATGTATTAGGTCTTCAACATACAGTCCTCACCAGTCAGTGGTTATGCAGAGACCAAGACAAGACAAATATAAAAAGGAAAACACTGTTTTGTAGTTCCTTCACACTCTCCTCCTGAAAATAAAGTGAATTACTACACAGGGTACTAGAGAGTTATTTAACATTGCCTGCTGTGAACTTTTACTCAGAGCAAGCTTGAACACCCTGGGTAGCAGGAAACAATGAAGAGGTTCAATGAAGAGGTCTTAAAAACACCTTTCTTTCCTTTACCCTGACATGCTAGTCATCATTTGGGAAACACTGGCCAGCATGCACAACACAGACCAGCACATCGTAAGGTTTTAGGTTACAGGGAAGGTATTATGTAGCTGTAGAAATTAATCTAAGCTTAACATAAAGCAGACCTCAAGATGAGGTCAAAGGCTAGTTCAAATGGTGTAAACCTAGTATCTTCCACAGCCACTACTTTAATTTAAATGATTTTTATCTTTTCTAATGAAAAGGGTGGTGGTCTGCTCTGAGGATGATACCTAGGTATAACTGGCTGACACTCAGATCTTGATCATCCTGCCCTGATTAATGAACATTAATTTTGTGCCCCAGTGGAAGAGATTCTTTTCTGATGCATGCCATTTAAATTCATTTTACACAGCTGCTTAGTGTGGCTTGGCAAGGCAGAGACAAACCTGTGTTCTATGTCTAAATGAGACTCCTGAGCTGGTAAAGGACAGATCCTGTGGATTAACAGCTGAGGAAAAATTTCTCTCCCCTATTGATGCTTGGCTACTAAGTCAACAAGTTGACCTTGAAGTGCATCACTTGTACAGAAATACTGCTGTGTAACCATGACTATAACACAATCATTCAATTTTATTCTTAATTCTGCACAGAGAAGGGTGTTTTTATAGCAATAAAAATCCAACACTTATTGAGCTCCACAGCTGAATCTTAAAGGCTGGGCATTGTTCATGCATGTTGGCATGTAGGAGTGGATGTCTTTCCAGTTAGGCAAAGTAGTATGGTGGCAGTGCTCTGCCATTTCACTAAGTTTTGTTTTTTGAACAGGATAACCAGTAGACTTGTGCTCTAATTTTGTTTTTCTTTCTGCTTTTTCTGTGCACATATATGAACGATGTTATTACGGAAAAAAACAAACAAGCAGCTACAGAAAACTGGTAATTAAAACTTGTTAATTGCCATGACAGCAGCAATAATTTGGGTATTACAGATTTCCTACAGAGGCAAGAACTGAAATAACATGACGGCAGGGAAGTCCATAAAGGTTAAATCTCAGGTGAAGATAGACTTGTTTGTGAGAGAGCCACAGGCTGGGAGCCAAGATAGATACTTTCTCTCAGTCCTGTAATTTATGATATGGTTACAGAAATCAGTGTGAAAGACTCTGGTGAGAAAACAGTAGCTGCACTTCAGGCAAATGTTTTGCAAGGGATACTTAGTGCTCCTAAAAATTCTTCTACAGACTAATTTTTCAAATACTTGCACACTCAGCTATAGTGTACTAAACCTTCCTTGAAAATCCCGCTAAGAAACTCTGTAATCACTCCTGCAGTACATCATCTCTAAGGAAGGGATCATACTTTGGGGGCTGCAGTACACTGCCTAGGCAGCAGTGGCGATACCACCAAGTCCAGAAAGTGTGGCTGCACAGCACTGCTGCAGAGAAGAACACCAGCAATGAAGACAGAAAGATAATGCCTGGGTCAGGTGAACGAGACATCTCATTCCTTCTCAGTGGTAAAGTTCTTCATTTCCCTTTTAGGCACAAGAAAATGGAGCTGTGCCAAAAGCCATGCAGGTGTCTGAGTGAGTGACACGCAGATTTTCATTGTACTGTCACAGTGGTGTTAGTAAAAAGAAAACAAAAAACTAAAATCCCCTCTACAATACAACTATTTCTGTATCTTTCACTGATTTTTATATTCCTTCAGCAGCCAGATGGCACGTTCATAAACATTTTTTTAAAATGCCAAGGTCCCACAGCAAGTCCAGTTTACACTGCCACCTACCCATACTAGTCAGGCTGGTGCGCCGAGGGAGCCTGAGTGCTGCCATAGTTCGGGGGCTGTGAAGAAAACATGGAGTGTCCACTAGCCCCAGACTGGCTGGGATAAGCAGGTGACCTGATGTGTGGTGGCCTAAAGCAGAATGAAAGAACAGCCTCTCTGGATTTCATCTGTATCACAAAGCTGAGTCATTGTCAAGTACCTTTCTTCCATATGTGAGTCTGGAGGACTTGCAGGAATAGCCAAAAGCCATTATGCTTTCTCCCCTACGGCTGACTTGAGATCAAAGAGGAAGACAGTGTGCTTGCAACCCCCCAGCATGAGAGCAGTGTGGCAAGTTCCTCCCAGTTTGCAGTTTATAAATAGCTCTTTTGCCAGTATTTGTGATAGAGATTCGGTGACTGCTCAGCTCTTCCAGAGGTGCTGGATCACTGGAATGGGCAGTATGTGATAGGCTCCAAAATGGTGCAGTTTTGTCCAGTCAAAGCTAGAAAGAAAAAGCAATTCTACAAAACTGACTTGGGAGGAAGGTGTGAGATAGAAGTGGTAATCACTTAACCCAGTTTTTGATCAAACACCACACACTATGCCCAACGTGTAAGTGGAATCACAACCAAATGCTTTCCACTTAACACAAGGTCTTTTCTTGCTGTCAAGACCAACAAACGTGAGCTTCTCCTTTCATTCTATGATTATAAAGAAATCCTGTTCCTGCAGCTGCAGTGATGGCCTATTTATTCCTTCGTGCCTGACCTATCAGCTTATAGCCTAAACCAGACAGACAGAAGCAGACTTCCATAAATCCTACTAGACAGGTCTGTTAAAACAAACAACAGAAGAAAGGGACTGCTGGTTCACAGATATCTTCTGGAGTATGGTCTATTTTAAGGGAGCCCGTTTCTATATTACTGAGCAAGAACATGAAGTACACTGAATTTACTGTTATTGTTTTAAAAGTTTGCTGCTGTTTATCATTAGTAACCACCTGCCTTTCAAGCTCTCAAAACAAGAAGGCAACAAATACAGGGACACACTAGCTTCTTATTTCTTGTTTAAAATTGCATCTTGGAATAAGAGCAACTCTAGTGTCCACAAACACTGGTCTTGAATGATAAATACCTGTATGAATGTATGTGCATCTGTGTGCGCATATGCATAAGTGCAGTGAGCAATAAACACATATAAACATGTTCACCAGAAGAGTGGAACTAGTTTTGTGTAATTCTCAAGTATTTTGGACCTTCTTGCAACAGAAAAAGGTAATAAATATGCCAGGAGTTATTTGAGTGCAGGGAAATGTGAATATTACTTAATCCGAAAAATTTCACAAAAAAAAAAAAAAATAGCAAATATTCAGGCATCTTAAGAATGACATGGACAGAAAAGTGCCTTTTACCAAAACCCATATACAAAAGGCAACACATAGCTATGCTGCCCAAAGGGGAGACAAGAAGACAGATGATGGCTTTAACGTCTGCAGTCCTCTTTGCAGGTCTGCTATTATGGATGCACAAGTGGCAGGCATCAACTCCAGATAACTACAGATTGTTTTTATGTCTCCTTCTGCCTCTCCCCTCCAGCTGCTCCCCTCAGCCTGCCCTCCTCTCCCCACTGCAGGCCTGCTTAGGAACAAGAACTTAGAAGCAGAAGAGAACTGCCATCAGCACTGCTGCTCAAAGGGTGGGCAACAGATGCAAGAGTTGATGGGCAGCTTCACTGGCTTCCTTAGTCTCCAGCAGGGACAAGCTGCTGAGGATACGCTGGCCCTCTCTTTACTGGAGATAAAAATAGGATAATCAGCTGATCAGTTTAAAGTTGCAGAGGGCTTGATGAATGTCACTGCAATCCTGTGGGTTTTCCTAAGGCCTACAGTGCCAAGAACCAAACTAGACGTGGCCATCATCTCCATTGTCACAATTGCTTTTTGAGAGGATAATTCAAACAGGAAACAGCATTCTCTCTCCTGAAGAAAAGGAGATGATTAAGAAAAAGTATTCTTCGGACACACCATCTCCTCCCAGAGATAAGGGCACAGCTAGACAGAACATGTATTAATGCACATTCACACACTTATACAGTGCTGTTACTTCAGAAATGAGAAGGAAAACATTCCTACTTATTTAAACTCCTTTCACCTGAACACATACCTGCTCTGAGCGGAGTTTGCAGCAGCCTGCATCACTGCAGCAGCCGCCTCCTGTGCCTTACGGTTCACAGTTGGCATGGGTGGGCCCATCCCAGGGCCTCCCTGCTGAGACATGCCAGGAGAATTGGGGGTCATACTGCTCATGTTTCCAGGAAATGGTCTGCTCTGCATCCCAGCTGATGGCATCCGTCCCAGGGGCATGGTACCACAAGGCTGGCTTGGCCCCTGTCCATGCATCTGACTGTTGGCATTTATACCCATGCCAGGTCCTGGGCCACTGTAACTTGTGTTGGGCACACCGCTGTATGTCGGTGGTCTGGAGTAGTTTCCTGAACAAAATGATAAAAAGCACAGAGAAAAACATTAAAACTTTTGAGCAAATATTTCTGTTTAGGAAGTTAGCGGCTGCAGAACTTACACATGTGAACTAAAGTGACCCATGCTGGCCTCAAAGTCAGGACAACGTTTTTACATATGAGGACAGAGAAGCAGTGGAACAAACTGCCCAAGGAGGTTACACAAACTCCCTGCATGGAGGTTTTCAAAACCCAGTTGGATAAAGCCAAGAGTAACCTGTTCTGATCCTTTATCCGACCCTGATTTGAATACAAGGTCAGGCAAGAACAGCTCTTGAGCACCCTTCCAACCTGAATGATCCTATGAACCTGATTTTCACGTACCCTCACACATTTTCTTTCTAACGTATGTTATGAGGCAACGGGAAATAACGAAAAGCACAGCCTCCAGAGGGTTAACAGCACACAGTACACAACTGCCTTAGGCAGTAGAGAGATGTGGCATGTAAGACGTCCATTACATAAGTTAAAGGGAGAATCTTATTTTCGTAATTCCGTGTTCTCATTCCTTTGTCGTTCTGCAGTTCCAGCAACAAGCTTCTTGCTCCTAACTGTTCTGTCCATTTGAGTCACAGATGATTTGGCGTGGACTGGTGAGGATGACTGCTGGGGTCTGAGAAAGATTCCTGCTCCCTCCTGCCCCACCCTGCTTTCCTAGCAAGTTCAGTTTGGCTATGCCAGCAGAAGGGGTGGTAGCCTACAGTGCACCTCCTCTGAGAAAACTAGTCTTACACAAGTAAGCAGCAACAGTACAAAGATGCTAATGTAAGCATGCCTTAGGAAGGACGGCATGAAAACCTGGCTGAACTCAATCTATGTTGTCACTGGAGTAAAGTGCTCCACTTCCAGCAGCTCAAGTCATTTTAGTGCTGATTTTCCTGTCATGTTGAAATCTCAAGAAAAAGTGAGTATACAGCATGCAGTGTTACAGAAACAAACCCAAGCAGCATGAGAAAGAGGGGAAAAAAAGAAAAAGAAAGCTAAAGATACGACAGAAAACTATTTTAGGAAACGTATCACATTGCACTACTTCAGTCATCAGTTTTGACTTGTCTTCATTTCCATCTCATCCAGATTAGTGGAAACATGACCTGTTCCCTCCCTGTGGGATGCCACAGAGCAGAGTTTCCTGACTACTCTCAGATATTCCCACGCTTATTTGAAGGCAGAAGGCCTTGGACTCTTCCTCTGAATGTGCAGATCAGCCATGCCTCTCCTCAGGCCTCAGTTACCAGGCAGAGGAGTTGGTGGCATCCAACTCCTGTTTGTATTTAAAATAAACATACTCATCCATCATTTGAATGCACACATAATTAATTCATATGCTCCTGCTGCTGTGCTTTCGCTAATCTTCTCCTCTCCACCCTGTAACTGACTCACTCTACTACAAGATCTCCTCGGCGAGAACGTGTGAGATCTACATTTCCCAAGGATATGAAGCAACCATTCTCTTCTGTTTTAAAATCCAAGTTTCTGCGTGGGGGTCCTCACAGAAGGATCCCCAATATGTGGTTCAGCAGAGATGAAAGGCTCCAGATTCAGCTTTATGCTGGCTTAAGACTGCCCTGTCACACCTCCTCCTCCTCTAGGCTTGGCTGCTGGCAGCTGACTATTCTCTGTTCAGTGAGCCATCGCCCCCAGCCAGCGTTTTGGTTGCTGAGACCTGCTCAAGCCATGTGTCTGATCCAGATAAGTGACTACAAACTGAGGGGTTGACTAGTTTCACACTGCTCTGTTATGTGTTACAGGCAACAGCACACAACTTGGATGTTACTCTGTGTTTCCAGTTGCTTTGTGCAAGAAAAATGTAATACAGCAAGATGGTGCATATGAGCACCCAAAGATTATGCACAGCAGTGAACACATCTTATGTACATGCTATTAGTAACACTGCTTCCCAAAGTGAAGCAAATTCCCTCCCTAGACTAGCAGGCCTGATACCCATGATCACTGGGAGCTACTGTCAGTCCAATTTACATAAAACCTATTTGTTTTGTCACTTAGGGTATACGAAGTACATTCAGCAGCATGCATGGAGAAGCAAAAACACCAATGCTAGAACACTACTGCTGTTTTGATGCTATTTTGAACTGAGACAAAAAAATGTAATCTTTTGTGCTCTGGCTTTTCCAGCATACGCATGACACAGAAAAAACAGTAGAATTTTCTCCATAAAAATATATGGCTTAGTTAAAATAGCTCCTAATCATTCATCTCCAGGGATACACATCCAAGAGCACAGGGAAGTCATATCTTTTTAGTAAGGAAAACAAGTTTCAATGTCTTTTTCCATGTTTTTTTTTCCCTAAGCATTTCCTCAATACCTCAAGTACTAGCTATTCTTATACCTTTCCCAGACCACAAAAAAAAGGGCAAAATAAAAGCCAAACAAAATACAAGAGGAATTGCCAGGAATGAGGAGTGCAATCTTATTTCCATGTTTCTCTAATAGATTAGTAATTTGTTGGCAGTGGCTTTGACAGAAAACAGATGGATGCAGCATTAAACACAATGAATGCAGCAGATGCTAGGCCAGCCCCCATCAGCTGGACGTGTCAGGCAGCCAAGTTCAAGAGCCCACACTTTTCAAGTGGGTACAAGCCTGGCAACAGCGGCTGCACAATACTACTGAACAACTCCCCCCCTCCATATCTGAGGGATTTTTGATTCCAACTCCCCCTTGGCAGCACAGAATTGTACCCAGAGAGACGACATCTCTAATGCATGAGAAAAAACAATGCTGTAACAGGAATCAGGAGGGTAAAAAGAAGTGTAATGAAGATAAAGTATAAAGCAGCTGACTATCAACCTGCCAAAGACAGATGTGCATACTTACTGCTGAAACTCTGGTCCACTTTGTTCAGGTTTGCTGAACAAAGTGCTCTGAGATCTTGCCATTTCTAGGCAAACTGAAAAGAGGGAAATTTGAGAACTACCTGTTAGCTTTGTTCTCTGCTTTAGAGACATAGATCAGATGCACCGTATTAAAATAAAAATAGCATCCTAAAATAGTTCTAGAATTTTTTACATGTGCACTTAACCATCAAGCTTTTCTTCTACAGACAATTTATTTGTTGTTCTGAATTCCTCTGAACTATTTTACCTAGGGACCTTCAGTAAGATACAGTTGATATTTAAATCTTAGCTCCACAGGCTCCTGCATATGTGGGTCTGGATTCAGAGGTCCAGACTCTCAAGATACTCAGGGCATGTCACCCTCAAGATGCTACCATTTTAATTAAAATCTACGATTAAAATCAGTGGGAGCTAGACAGCAAAGTGCTCTTGTGAAATGAGTCCAACGTTAAAGGTTACAAAGCACGAATACTCAATGCATACTACTTGAGCACAAGCAAAAGGGGGTTTAACTTAACACTGAAGCTCTGGGGTTGTGGTTCTAACATATTCAGTTGTGACTGCTGTCTCTGTTATACCCCAACAGAACAGATTTACTGATGAATTGAGTAGGAAAAGTTAGGAAGACAGGATACATTTCTGAGGCATTTTACTGATCCACAGGAAGCTTTTGTCTGCCTCAGTCTTAAAAGATCCAACTGACTACGGCAACTGACTGCTCTCCAGAGTGCATTTAAGGGACATTTTGCTGTGGCAGCAGTTTGATGCTTGGGTCATAGGCCAGAGCTTCATTAGCCCCTGAGCTAGATGTTGTTCAAATACAAACCAAAGAGATTCTTTCAGCAACAACTTCCACCCTTGCCCGGCTTTTTAATTTTTTTTTATTCTTGGGGACAGGAAAACGGTGGCATTTAATAAAAAATTAAAATTAATGTTCTGTATTGCATGCTCCTGTGTTGTATCTCAGACACACAGAAGTGTGGAGCCAAAGCAATTTATTACTTTTGTAGGAAATGGTTTCAAAGAATTGGACTAGGACCCAATACAGAACTGCTTCCTGGGAAAATATATTCTGCTCTTATTATAGATCTAAGTGTCATGTAAACACATGAAAATCACATAAATAAACCATAGGCATGAAATGGATCATTCTGCTCTCATGAAGTGGGGGCTAATACTTCCAATCCAAACTTAATGGTGTAGTCTTTACTATGGTGAGCAATTCTGCTGCACAGAGGACACTAGCCTTGAGCAATGGTTTCCGGGACAGCACATAGTGAAATCCAGTATTCAAAGTTGGATCAAAAGCTTAGTGTCCAGAATGCTTTGATGCACATATGAAAATACAAGTAGTCCTCTCCAACCCAGCCTAAGCTTAACAACGTTCTGGAAGAAGGCCTATTTGAACAAAACATAGAAAACAAATCAGATCCTTGAGAATTACTTAAGTTTAATAATTTAAGAACTTGGTTTCAACCCAGGTAATTTTTAATATATTTCCTATTTTGGCAGTAAAAGGCAAATGGAATAACATTATTATCTATTTATCATCACTGGCATAAGATTATGCTTTGTAATAGGGTATGTTAAGAGTTGCAATCACAGATTACTTTCATTTAAAATGAAAAAATGCTATTAAAACCTTAAATCCAGGTAAACACAAAGCTTGGAAATATCACTATCTCCATCCCTGGATTTTATTAATGGTTAGATTACCCTGGTGAAAATGTGGTATTCTTCTGGTCTATTTGTTACCTATAGAGCTGACAGTCTGAAAGGCCCTAATTTTATGATGACCAGTGCACAGAATCACAGGTACTTTCCAAGCACTAGCAGAAGAACACGGTTTTCATCCATCACACTATTCACCAAACCCTTCTGAAATGGCCTGTTAATGACAATGATGCTCATTTTCTTCCTGTCCCTCAAGTTCACTTTTTAATAGCAGTTTCTTCCTGACCATGACCCATAAAATCATTACACAGGCACTTTCATCTACAGAGGGAGGAAAAGAACTGCTGAACTCAAGCAAAAAAAGAAAGTAGTATTTGGCGTGTTACTTAAATGCATTGATTTAGTACAAAAACCTTTCCATTCAATCAGTGTGGATGGCTAATGTTTTACTGCACTTGACACCCACTATTCCCATGGTTCGGAATCTCAGCAGCAGCAGTACAGCTGGAAGTCAGGATAGCACATCATAAATCCACTGGATTTTTTTACCAGTTAAGCTAGTTGCTCACTGTGCAGATAAAAATAAGCACTTGGACAGCATTTTATGGCCACAAAATGCTTTCCAAATAAAAGGAAAGCACCAGTCAACTGGAGTTAGGTAATTAATCTTCACACATGGCTATAAGGCATTACTAGCCCCATTTTATAGTTAAGAAAAGCAAAGCAGAGACATGAATCTACTTGCCTAAGCTGAAAGATGATGCAAAAGGCAGAGCCAAAATTAGAAACTGGTAAATCTTGGCTTGTAGCCCTGTGCTCAGAACATGAAACCAAACGCTACCCAGAGATGAAACAGAAAGGAACATTGCATAGGGCAGCAAGGCTCCTTGCAAACAAACATCAGAACTAGTTCTCAGAAATTCAGGAGACTAAAATAACCATCCTTGCTAGCATGGGCAAAGTCATTGAGTCCTACAGAAATTCCCATTGCTGGCTCACGTCCTTTTTGAGGCTTTTAAATAAGAAAGCAATAGTAGAAAGTGCTGAAATAGAAAAGCTTTATGTACCTCTAAAGAAAATACTGACCCTTATATATTCTGTGGCTTGACTTCAACTTCATTAAACCCCTAAACAGATGCATACTTTATAAAGGTTATCCATTAAAGGCAAAACAATAGACAAGTTCAAGGTTGTCCAGAGGCAGAAACTGTGTATTCTAGTTTTGTTTTAGTCCCCCACCAATTCTGTCAAACAAGCAAAATGAAGGGAACTGTCTCTCAGTCTGAGGGTTTAGTTGAGATTCACAAACCATATGCATTAGAGCTCAGTATTCTACTTCCACAGTAGCCACTGTATTATTACGCTTGTTAGAAGACTTTACCCTCAAAGTCACCACGCAATTTCAGGTTGGCCTTGGGATTTCATCCAAGAAAAGAAGTCCTATTTTGGGATCGGTGCTGTGACCCTATTCCATGCTTGCTCAAACGCAGCCTCATCACAGAGATGACATGCTTGGGCTCCTAAACAAAAGACCTGGTAATGCCACAGATTCATTATTTCCTTGCCTAATTTAAGGTCACTATTTTTATACAGAGAAAGGTGCTAATAACAGAAACAGCTTCTTCTACAAGGTGCATCTCCACCTTTGGATAACAGCTTTATTTGTTTAGGATTTGTTTTTTAGCGAGAATGTTATGTGTGTGTTCTTGTTGTTTTAAACATACCTACCCACATATATGAGATATATATATATATATATATAGTAATAAATATATATAAATTATTGTATCTATTACCATCAAGCATTTTACCTTGTGGTCCATACTGGCTCATCTGAGGCCCGTAAGTACCACTTGAATTACTCTGCTGAAAGCTACCAATTCCAGGATGCACTTGACCTCCAGGTGAGGGGTGTGGTGACATGGAAGGTCCAGTTTGTTGAGGTCCATACTGTGACATTTGGGGGTTCCTCTGTATGCCTGCCATAAAACCTAAAGGGAGAAAAGCACGAAAGCAAAAATTAATATTCAGGGAACTATTCTTTATTTTTAAAATTGTTTGGAATTAAAATAAACCAATCCTCTTTAGTTATTTCAGACTAAGAATACACCAGAAAACTGCTGTTGTTCATACAAAGAAAACCAAACGCATCTCCGAGTCAGCAAAGATGTCTCAACCACCAAAACCTGTATGTAAGGTTTGAAAACCTTTACTTGTAAAATAAAGGCAGGGCAGTCCTGCTTAGTTACAAATAGGTGTTATTTTTAAAATTAAAACAACTTTTAGGGAAAAAAATTTAAAGGCAATTATATGCATTACTTAATTAGCAGTACTAGGGAATTAGTCTGATGACTTACGGTGGGAGTATCACATCTTCCCAAATTATATGTTGCTACCAAGATGCCTTGCCTCAGCATACAGAAACCCACTGTAAATACTCCTCTATTGCCAACAATCTCAAAAGAGCTAAAATTTACCTCTATGTGAAGACTAGTCATACCAGCCAGAAATAATAGTAGTTTTTTATCTATTTGTGCTCTAGGTCCTTCTTCTAGTCTTTCTCCTGCACATTCTATTGCATTCTCTCCTTTTCCCCTTTTGTAAATGTATTAATGAATCTCAATTTAATTTAAGGTTCAAAAGCTACAGCAAGAGACCTAGTGAAACAGTACCAAATTTAGAAGCTTCACATAAAGGAATGGAACCAAGTATATTAAATGAAGGAAGAAGAGCGTTTTGTGGTGGGGTTTTTTAAGTTTTCATGAACTGGGAAAAATCCGACAATCCTGCCCATGAAATGTCTATGTAGGGATGCTGGTTTTCTCATGTTTTACACCCTGAAAGGTTTTAGTGCTGCTTTCAATGTTAAAGAGGATGTGCTGGCAAAGTTTAGGGTTTTTTTTTTTATTTATTTCTGGAGGAAATCTGCTTTCTTTCCTCCTCTGCTCGCATATTATATTTCATCTTTCCATTTCCCTGTAAGGCCAAACCCACGCGTACCACAGGACAGCGCTGGCTGTGCTGACACCATGCCAGGCGAGGAGGGAGCCCTGGTGTGTGGCTGCCCAGTGGGATCACGGGCTCTGGCACGGCTGCCTTCTAGCCCATCCGGCAGCCAGACCAGGCACCCATGCTCCAGGACCGCAGAGAGCTGAAGCCTCCCTTATCAAAGGTGCCCCTTTCCAACCCACCCTGTTCCTTTTAGTGGCACTCGTGGGGAGGTGCAAAGTTGAAAGCCATGAGACACCTTGCCTGGCAGCATCAGTTGCACCTTTCTCTACATGAGGGAGGGAATAAAGGAAAGGTAGGACAACTTGAAGCTGAAGATGGGAAGATCAGAAAAAGAAGGGAAAAGGGGAGAGAGAGGCAAAGGTAAGTTATGAAGACAGACAGACATGGGTGACAGGAGGAGGGAAAGGAGACAAAAGGATGACTCTCCTAGAGGGCCGAGGTGTCCTCCCACTGGTTAGCACCAAACATCACCTCCCCCCCCCCCCCCCCCTCCACCTCCCCAAGCACTCAATGCCTGATTAATGAAGAGAGGTAATTTTTTTCTGAGCCATGTCCAGACACAGGATCAAACTCATAACTGAAAACACTGAGGTGCAGGTTGTAAGGAGAAAAACCAGGAGATGAGATGACTTTGCACTCCTCGTGCCCAGTTCTTTCATGCTATGAACAGCTCAACCCATACTGTGCCAAAGCTCCAACTGCAAGACTTGGCAGAATATGCACCAAGTTTTCCTGATCTTTGTGCAAGCCCCAAGACAAGGAACTTGATCACACCTGAACTGCAAAGTCAGAGCTTGGCACTTGGTCTGGAGGTAGAGCAGACATTGACACATGACACAGCAAAAAACTGAGTGCAAAATGGCAGCTTGGAAACTGGTTTGTACTGGTTGGAAAGCTCCACGCTTCTGCAAAGGAAAACCTGCATGACCTCCTCCATTTAGCTTTATTTTGAAACAGACCCCTTGATTTTTAAAACAGTTCCACTCTGGGCACAACTCTTATTACAAAGCCTATGTCTTCTGCTGACAGCCCTGTAAGTAATTTAGAAACCTAATACAATCATAAGTCGGTATGAAATAAATGCCCATGTTCCTGACACACATACACCATATATATCACACTTGTGGGATCCACTTGAATGAAAAGAATTGTACTGGTTACACTAAAATTTTTATTATAAAGATAGTAAAGTTACTCCTGTGTCTAGTACAGAAGTGAGGGAGGGTTTCTGTTCACCTTTAAATCTGTATGAGGTAACTTTCCGAATATGCTAGTGATTAAGGTTTTTCAGCTCCACTACTATTGGAAGCAGTACTTTTCTTAATACCACAAGGATGGATGACACACTGAAAAGCTACTGGTACAGCAATTTCCAGTAGTGATGCAGAGGGACAGCTGGTTGTTGAAGCTGATGGAGAACATGGACTAATGTCTAATGAAAAACATGAAGATTGTCAGTTTTAACCAGCTAGCTCTGCTGTTGTCAAACAGGCTTCTCAAAGGACCAGAGTAATAAGTAATGTAAGTGTTTCTACTCAAATGACCTCTTCTTCAGTAAATTCCTCCTCATTCATTTCGGATGCTGTGGAGTGGACTGTGCAGTTATGTGTACAGTCATAAATAAAACACTCCAGGAAGAGAGTGGAGACACTTGTGTCCATCCAGATAAACCTTCCCACTCAGTCCTGGTAATCTTATCTGTATGACTTCTGCGCACAGTCCCTTGTCCTGCCTTATCCACGCTCTGGGCTGTGGCTCAGGGAGTGCTCACAGGCATCGGCCAAAACCAAGCAGGGACATGCCAGTAACTCAAGAGCAGAGATAACTGTGTGATACTACTCAAACTCATGCTCTAGCCTTAGTTTAACAAAGATGTTGATTAACACCACAAAAAAAGGAGCACACTCCTAAACTGCTTTTGATGAGGCATGAGTTTCATCATCTCAGAGGGTGTAAGATTCCTCTCAAATCAAGGTTGGATTTGCTATCTTCTCTTGAAAGAAGACGAAGAATTAAGACAGGTAAAGAATTAAGGAAAAGGAATCCTGAAATACAGGAAGAATATCTATGCTATGCTGTCTTCTGTTACTGGCTGTACAGTACACTGAAGCATGATGTTAAAACAGGACACGCTCAAACTTCCTTCCAGAGAGCAGAGGAGTCCCTTCAGCTACAGATGCGATGTGGAGAAGCTAAGAACAGTTCTTACTATGATCTGGATTCCATTTCCACATAGAGGAGTTTATCCTCATCAACCTCCGTGACTGCACAGACACCATTCAGAGATCAGAGCATGAGTTTCAAGTGTTTTCAAATACTTGCAGAAAGCTCAGATGTCTTAGAGAGAAAAGGGCTCCTGGTCAATACATTAACATTCATGCATCATAAAGAAAAAAGCAACATCCATTCTAAAAATCTTATCAGAAATGAAAGGGAGCAGCTGGCATACATTCATTTTTCCTTATTTACACGCATTTTCCCTAGAGTTCAACTTCATTTTTTAGCCGATACAAAATGAAATAAATTTTCTTTCCAGAAAATTAGATCTAAGATAAAGTTTCCTTCTGTTAAGAATGGAAGTAGGATTACATTAGAGGTGCACTGGAGTAATGGCAGTGGAGTGATTCAACAGCCAGACTGCATCTGACATATCAACCCCCATGATAATAAGGTGGGTTGTTTTGTCTTTCAACTGCTAGGAAACAGCTATGAGTTAAGCCTTTAAAAATTGCAGTGGCAACATACCCGTCAGTGAACAAATCTACTCCCTTCCCTTATTATTAGTGATAAAAAGAGGTAGAGGTGATGCTTTACTTGCCATCACAACAAAAGATTACTTTTTGCAAAAACACTTCAGTGGGTTTTGGCAAACTAAGCTATTTCAGAGGTAGCTGAATAAAGTGACCCTGCCAGAAGTATTCTCTTCCTTTTTAGTTAGCTTTTATACTACATTTACATACGTGAAGAATGACTGCATTAAAAACCATTTTAACATTGACGAGTCACCTTTGCTTTTTTTTTTTTTTGTTCTCAATGGAAGAGTAGCATGCTATTAACAATTATCACACCATAACAATAACAAAATATGTTTGCATGTTCAAATAGAACATACATACAGTGTTTAAAAATGGCCAGGTAGCATTTTATTTTCCTTCTTTCTTTTTAGCAAAATACAGAGAAAAAATATAAACCGAGCAAAGCTTATGGCAGAAGTGTTTCTGCTCCTTTGATGAAGGAGAAGACGAAAAAGAGGCTTCTGTTGTTCTAAACAGCACTAACACCTGGTAAGACACATCATATAGCTAACACCCCTTATGACGCTATTTCAAAAACATTTAAAAACTCGTCTTTCCCTCAGGCATATGTATACACAAAACAGATATACAACAGTCAATTACTAAAGCCTCATGAAGTTATGCACCAAGGTTGTCTTAATTACATTTATACATTGACCAATACAAAATCATCTGTTTCTTGAACACTATCTCCTTAGCACTACCCATGAAAAACCCCCACTGAATGTGCTGGGTGCTGCTATAAAATCTCAGACGGATTCTTTTGATATTTTAAAATCTTGGCTTGAATATGAAAAAACCTTACAGACAAGTAGAAGCTCAAACAGAAATGAAGTGACTTCAAAGGAACAGGTTATTGCATATCAGTTGATGGACAGTGACTGTCTACTGGCACACACTTAACTCATGGTCAATGAGAGGTCTTTTGACTTAGCCCCGAGTAGTACATTGATTTTCATGAATGAATTACACCTAAAAATGTGTGGAACACTTACTCATTTTAAGCTCACAAAAACTTTGGAGTTTACAGCGACAGGGGATCATCATTAACTTACACATCTGATAAATAAAAAATGAGGAAAGGTGTAACGTGCAACATTATATTGTAAAAATGAACTTAGCTAAGAAAAAAACACACTGGGCTATGGATCTATATAGAGGGGCATGCTTAGTGACAGAGCTTGGGACAAAAACAACTGAGGAACCTTCCTGAGTAAGGAACAAGGAAGTTCCCCCTGTTCAAGGGCAGAGGCTGAACAAAGGGCTAGACAGGCTTATTATTCTGAAAATCATAGAATAAGAAAAGTCTAAACAGATTGAATGCATACACTGATCATCAACTAATTAGAGAAAAGTAACATAAAATCCTGTACCTATGAATCAGCTCAAAAAAATTGAGTAAGTGAAGAGATATTTTCCACTACCTCTAAAGGAAAAACTTGTGTGTGGGGACAATCACAGAAATTTCCAATGCTTGGTATTTTAGCAAGGCACTGGTCAGTACCCTTGAGAAAAAACAGCAAATGTTTGCACACCCATGACACAAGTTTTTGGCAGACCTTCCTTCCTCAGCCATTTGGGTTGTATCCACTCTCTCAGGATTTTCACCAGAGAATACAACAGAACTGAGATGGATCTAAAGCAGTGACCCCCAAATCTAGCTCATCTGTTGATAAACAACACTGAGATAGACATGTCAGGGTAAAGTTAAACAAATGAAAAGTATTATTCTGTGATTTAGCACCCTGTTAGCATGGCAGGATGCTGAGGAACACCACAGTCAGACTGAAACTCTGCCTAGCCCTCCCATTTCAGATGGCTCAGGAAAACTTTGGACTGGTGAACTATGTCTGGGTTTTTGCCCAGCTAAACATGTCCACAATCAGCACCTCAGAGCACTGCAAGGAAACATCCAACAGAACGCAACTCACGCATTAATTAGGTGTTTTAGTAACTAAAAGAGTTGGTTATTCTCACATAAGCCTGTGATACCAGAACCCTAAACATGCAACCAGGTTGTCTGCAGACTGTTGATGGTACTTGAACAAACATTTTCAAATAGTGTGGTCAAACCTGGAGATGTGTGGCTTACAGACAGCAGTAGCCACCAAAATACTGTTGTGCTATTGCTTACAGGGGGGCAGCTCTACCTGGCCATAAACTACTTACTGGCACTGCCAAAGAATGGCATGGTACCTACCCCAAGGTGCTGCTTAAAATAAACACTGAAAAGGACACAGTGAGAGAGATTTAGGTACTGGAAAAAATCTAAGCAGACAAAAATGTTATACAGGTCTAAACAAATAACAGCAGTTAATAAACTGGTGATGGTTTGACCGATGTACCAGAATGTAAATCAAGTGGAATCATGTGGGTGGCGTAAAACAATCTGGTATCTAGAGCAAGCAGACACAAGATTTCTTTACATTTGAGATACCGCAGATCTTATTTTCCTTTTCCAGAATGCAACCTTACTAACATATGCCCAGCTAGACCCATGTTTGACACACAGGAAGCATCTGACTTAGCAATACACACCACAGGGTGATGGGCTGGTGAGCATGAGTGGCTGAGCTTGCAGGGTCAATCTCATTTAGACGACGCAAATAGTAATTCTCAATATTCCTGCCCATAATAGGCAGGTAAAAGAAATAAAAAATCAACCAAATAAAACACCTGCACTACACCAACACAATACCTTTGGATGGCTCTGGTGTGAAACTATTAGCCATGTCCCAAGCAGCACTACTGATGGGTGCAGTATTTGGGTACTGCATACACTATGTCTCTGCTAATACACCTGATATTGAGTGAACACTTATGCTGACACGCAACTTGAACAACTAAAGGGTAGCAGCATAAAAAAATGTACTGAGATCACTTACACAGGACAAATTCAGAGGCTTATTCTTCAGCCTCTGAAAAGAAGGTTAATAGTATTTTTGATAATGTTTTATAAAAGCTAAAAAAATACTTAAAAATTTTTATTTCTTTCTCCAATCACATTCTGTTTTTTAAAAAACGTCCCAAAATATTTTTAGGAGAAAGTTCTTCCTTGAGAAAAAGGAGCAAATGTTTGCACACCCATGATACAGTTTTTGGCAGACTTTCCTTCCTCAGATATTCACTCTCTCAGTTCTTCTGAGAACTGTTCTTCTTCTAATGAACTGCTCTTCTTCTAATTAGAAGTTCTTCTAATGTTTGTCCATTAACCAGGAAAAAATGTAATCAAATTTCTACATTGAGCTCTTTATTTCAGTCCACATAAAAACCTACATAAACCTTGTCATCTTCTCCAAGTCCATCAGTGCACCACTAAAACGATCTGAAGTTCTCTAGGCTACAGTAACAGTGACATGATTTCCCTTTAGTATCTGGACAATTTATTTTCACAACAGCATCTGCTAATATCTGCAGTACAACCACCACATTTCTTCACATCCACTCAACAAAGAATGTTTCTTTGCTTATGTGAAACAGCAGTAATGGAAAACATCACCATAGCAAAATTAGGATTTCCTGCAAAGATCACTGCAGTATTTCTTGTTTCCACAAAAAGACCAATGTTCTGTTTAAGAAAAAGTGCTGGACTGGTTTTATTTTTCTTTAAAATTATTTTCTTATGCTTCAATATCTATCTTACAGTCTCCTCACTGTTTATTTGTCTGACTGCTTCTCTTCACAATGTGAATAGCTTTGGGGAAGATGGAAACTAATGACCTAGCAAAGGTTTTAACCCAGACCCCCTAGTGTTTTACCAGCTGTGCTATTAGGTTAACTGGCTGAATCTCCCCTGCTTCTCTCTCTGATATTACAAAACCCAGTCTATGTATAGCATGCAATAATGTTTAAATTTTTCCCACCCCTAAACCTCCCTCTGCTACTGCCTAGCCTTGAAATTCATATAATCTATCATTGATAAATTAGAATCTGGGGAAGGATCAGACAGATTACCCAGATGGTAGCCGGGGAAGAAATATCCAACCTTTCCTAATGCAAACCTTGCATAATGCTCTCTGATGCAAATTTTAAGTGCTATACCGAGGACAAAGAAGGAAAGACATTTGTGGAGATGTTCATGCACAGACTAAACAAAAACCACATTGCTCATCCACCATTTTACACATAATTTGTTACTGTAATATACCTTCCACAAGATGCTTTTACTATGGTGCTTGACTTATGACTATGGTGCTTACTATGGTCACAGTGACTTGCAGTATGAAAGCACCCACTCTGCCCTCTCAACTATCCCCGAAGGGAATCCCGAATTTCTGTAGGTGGCTTGGGCTGCTGGAATTAATCTCAGCAGCAACATGAAAAACCTGAGGAGTCTGTCTGCTTTGCACAATCAACATTTGTCGAAGTTTTGCTCACAACACACACACTTAGGAAAATCATGGAGGAGAGCAAAGAGGGAACGGCATTTTATAATATGTAATGTGCAAAGCCTGCAGGCTTAATGGTCTAAATTTCAGATTTGAAAAATTTACCCTCCCCAGAGACTGCTGTTCAAAGGTTCCTTGGATCAACTCAGATCTTCCTTTTCATGAAGTAAATACATTGAATAGATATATACATGTATATTTGATGGACAAGACTAAAATACATGTGATGTGTCTTTTCTGTTGCACACAAGTAAAATAAATCATGTTTTTTTTCAAAAACACAAAATCAGTGTGTTGTCCTCAGTCCCAAAATGCCTTTGTCCCAGTCCTATTTTACCATGATTTATGATTTGACTGATTTTTCCCTTCCTTGATTTGCAGCGGTTCCCTGATGAGTGTTTATTCTTTTGGGATCCTTTGGGATAGTAGGAATTATCCAGTGTTAGCTATTAATATATGCATTATATAAATTTCAACTCACTGTCCTGTATATTAATTTAAAAAGACATAAAGGGTCTTAGATCAGAGATGGTTTATCTTTACAGAAGCTTCATAAAAAGATTAACTTAGGTACTGAAGAAGTAGGGTGTCCTGACAACCATGGTGCTGTTCAACAGGCAGACCCCAGGCAGCTCCCAGTTTACAGGCCACGATGGGAAGCTCTCCCAGCGACACGGATCATACCCACTAACTTTACATCAAGCATGTGACAGCAGCATTGACTGTCACTCTGTCAAGTTCTTCATCAGTAGCTGCTGTAGCTTATCTTGCTCCCTGAGCCCAGAGGCAGGGAATTTGATGGCTGCCTAATGAAGTCAGTGGAAACTTTTCTATTGAGAAGTCTCTCTGCTGGCAACTATATAAACTCTCTCAGAATAAGTCAATTCTGCTCCCTAAGTTCAAAAAGAGAATCCCCAATTTAGTTTAAAGAATGAAATAAAGATTCATCTCCAAGTATAACAAGATTTAACATCAGCAAGAAGAGTGCAATGACCAGCTGCTAGTATACAAAATTTATTTGTTGAGATCTGACTCTGGGTTTTGATTGTACAGATATTATTACCTACTTCACATCTTACTTCTGCAGTTTTGCTGTCTCCCAGCACCGTGTATCACATGTAAATCATACCCTTTCGTCCTTTGATTCTTCTTGCAGATGGCCTGCTGTATATTTACTGTAGGCCACAACTAATCAGATCAACCTAAAGCTGAGACTGGCTGGTGTATGTCTGAAATCCAAGTACAGTCTGAGATCAGCATCCTGAAATGGCGATTGACTTCTTTAAGAATTAACCTGTTTTGGCAGAGTAACATAATTTCTAATACTTTTGGGCAAGAAAAGCAGGTCTTCCTGAAACACTTGAGAGACAAACAGACACAAAACTATGCACTCCACAACTCAGAGAGAAAACCAGCAACTTTTCATCCCAGAGACGTTGATTAGTAATCAAAGTCGACATATTGTGAGCTTTTCTGCTGTGCCCTGCTAATCAAAATAGCAACGAAAAATACTGTGTACACATTTAAAAAACCTGGTCATCACACGGACACTAAATTTCAGTGCATTTCCACTATTACAATCGAATTAGAAACACAGAGGTAACAACAAATGATGGCCCAATCTTTTTTAGACTGTCGATAAATTTAGCACTTGCTAAGTTGAGAAACTAAGGTAGCTTTTTGAGTCACCAAAGAAATTTAGGGCCTGGCTCTACTGCATGGCTCCGTCTTCACATACAGACCTGCTCTGTGTACTCCTATGCATCATGTTCCTACTTCATCATGCGACTTGAAATAAAAAAGGATGTTTTACAGAGCTAATGTGACAGTTTCAACTAAAACCTGCTTCTCCTCCTTATGTGATGCACTTTTTCTGCTTGTTGAGGGCACATTTCCTCTAACCCCAGTCTTCAGGGCATGATTTCCTCCCAGCCTGGCAGAGTGTTCCCTGCATACCAGACAGAGACCAGCTCCCTTGCACTGACCCACTTGGAGAACGCTGTGTACAGAAGAGGCACTCAAACATACCTGTGGCTTTGCACTCTATGTGTGTCTCAAGCATCTTTCTTTAAGAGCCTGAAACACTTCAGTCTACATCAAGTAAACTTATTACCAAGTCTGATTTAACCTGAAGTGGTGTCATCGTTAACATGGCAAGCAGAAGAATGTTAATGACAAGAATCATTTTATTCTCTAGCTCCTCAGTGCTCTGAATAGATCCCAAATCCCCAAATGAGAGCAAAAAACGTATTCTCAGGGAAAAAGTCTTTTTAAGATCTAAAAGCAAACTGCAGTATCTTTTTTGTTGCAATAAGAATTCTTTGATCTATTTTCTTCCTTCTGGTTTCTCTTTTTAAGAAGAAAATAGATTTCAGGGAAAAGGATCTCTACCATCAAATGTCAGTATTAAGCCATAAATCTGATCAGGAATTGTAGGTGCAAAACACCTGATTGGTATTCTGTGTCTTCCACACAAGCAAAAACATTTATATCTTGTTAGAAGAAAATGCATGACAGTGGAATTTATGTGATGACTGTGTACAAATAAGCATGCCCAGAAAACAGTTAAAAGGGAGAAAAATACCTGTATGAAATCTAATGGGTAAATTAGGAAATTTTAGTTACAGGAATTCAGTTGCTATTTAGTGTTTGTAGGGAAGCACAAAGAGAACATCAAAATGCCTGATCACATCCCATCTGTTACAACCTCTTACTGGATAACATCTTGCCTGCCAAAAAAGCTATTTAAATTTACTACATTGCAGCTACTGATAAATATCACTTCTGTGAAGATCTAATACTAAATAAGGACAAGATCTGAGGATAAACCTTACAAGCAGTAGTGTCAAAAAGAACCAAATTTTGCTTAGTGTAACACCTGTACTCTTAAGAGCGTGCAGTTTCTTACTCCTTGTCCCTGTCTGTGATATGTTTTTAACAGAGCACACACCTGTACAACACTCCTCAAAAGCTGGACGTCAACAACAGGAAGAAATAAAGGTAGAACAGAAAGAATGACATAAAAAAGAAAAAATGAAAAGGTACTAGGAGAAAGTGATGGAGAAGGCGGCAACTTCTATTCAACAATTTTGGAGGTGATTACTCCAGGCACTGTCCACATAGATCTGACAGGCACAGAGTGCTGCCATGAAACTGCCTCCAGCAATGGAATACATTTTCCAGCACATCACAGCAGCTGCAACGGCATCAATTCTGCTTGCAATCCATGTCCAGAAAGAAAAGTTCTCAGTGGTCCTATTTCAGCATATCTCAAGGACTAATTAAATCCTCATTACTATCTTCTAATTATTCCAGTGCTCTGGGATTTCACTCAGCAAGTCCCCAATGGTGCATTAGATGAAAAGGGTTAAATAACCTGTGTTGATTTTGAGACTCCAGATCTATTTCAGACCTTTAGCATATCATCAGCATTATCATGAATATTTAACTATGTACCGCTGTGAAAATTATAAGGGGAAAACAATTAAAGATTTTTTAAAAATTAATTCTGACCCATATACATTTGCACTAATAAATAAGGCTTCTTTAAGTATCTCCATTATGAGAGTGCTTGCTAGAGTAATAATGTGAAGTCATTAACTGTTTTCATTAAATTCAATGGTTTTCAGGAGCTCCCAATTCACTATTTTAATGTAAGACTGAAACCTGACATCTACATATCCAACTGCATAAGCATGAAAATACTATTTAAAAGCAGCTAAGTTTTCTAAGCTTTTTCAAAATTACATAAGCAACCATGCATTCCTGCAGAGGTAAAAGTGCCTATTTCAACATTACTGTGACACACATTCTCCTAAAAGTGCTTGCACAGGTGAGTGTTCCTATAAGCAGACAGAAATCTCCATTGGTTTACAAAAGTAAGACTGGGAGTATAAGCTAATGGCCAGGACGAAGGTTTCTTTTTCACACTGGGGCTTCAATAAACTAATTTAGGGGGTCAGTTCGCATTTCCTGGGTTTCTATCTGATCCCTAGAAATAACTTCTAACTCATTGAGCAGTTCTGGCTACTAAGGACATCCTCAAAGTACAGCTTCCAAAACCCAAATAAATAAGCAGATACAGCTGAACATAGGGAACTCAAGTGGCTGTGTACCTCAAGTATTTGCCGAATGATTACAACAGCGGAGGTATTACTGCTGCCCTATCTCTGGGGCTGATGCAACAAAGTTTATAAAGAGCTCTGACTTCAATAAACACAAAATATCAAACCCCTACTTATGCTTATATAAAGGAAAGCCTGGAGTAGGTCAATCAGAAACGGAGAGCAAAATGTGCATCCTCCTTCCTCCCGAAAACACAGCAAGTTTTGATGACTACCTCAATTAGTCATGACTACACCGTCGTTATGGTAGCCCCAAGTCATGGAAATTGTCGGGATTCAGCAGCAGCTAAACACACTCTTGCTTCTCCAAGAGACTTCTGACACTAGTCTGTCTCCACAGCTGTCTGGCTCCAACAGTCCTGTAAGATGTATGGGACTTGACTTCAAGTCCCAGTGCTTTCAAAGTCACATGAGCTAAGAAACGGGTTACGTACATAAAATAAATGCAAGTTCTTGTTTCCTAGGTAGACTGTGTGTGTTGGTAGAACTAAAACCATTTCACTCGTTGGTAGAACTAAAACCATTTCACTGATTGGGCATCAAACAACAGTGGCCAGTTACCGGTTGTGGGACAAGAATGGAAGTGCCTAGAATAGTAGGCTACATTTACACTGAGCAGGTCCAAATGTTCTACAGCTTGAGCAGGACATGAAAAATTTAAAAATTATTTTTAAAAAGTAAGCATTTTAATACTTATTTCAAAAAGTGTGAAATAAGCTATATAAAAGGAAAGCTGAGGAGTACAAAAAAATCCAATTCCCCAAGAAATTCTTGTTACTGTATATATGCACTACATTACTACTCTTCTACTTTCACACACACAGAATACACATATTAAAATGTGGTCATTGCTTCATGCTGCATTGTAAGACAGGGGATGTAGAATCTTCGGCAGGCAAACATAAAAATCCCAGATGGGTGCTGAGTAACCATGGAAAGCAGAGTAAAATATAATCAAACACTTTAACAGTAAGTGTAAACTGAATGGTTCAAGGTAGTGGTTTAGCATCCAAAAGTGCTACAGCTCAGACTCCACCCATCTGTCAATCTTCACGATAGCTGGTAAATAACATTTTTTTCAAGTATTGAGAGCAGAGGATTCTGCTCAAGCAATGATTAGTAGTCTTTTGTTCATCCAATTCTCTCTCTAAACAAGGAAAGAAATACTATACAAAGTGTGAAAACAAACAACATTACCTTATCCTATGGAATGTCTCTGGGGTTTTTGTTTTCATTTGCCTTTAATTTTTTTCCTCTTTTTTTGGAGTAAGTGTATCAGTAAGCTGAGAGTTTAAATTACTGTAAGAGATGCCCAAGGATCAAGTGTCCTTAGCAGCAACGATTTTCTGCTCAGGTTTTTATCAGTAAATGACAAGCACCTTCCCTTTGAGTCCCCATCATTCCCCCTCCTTCCTTTCTTCAAGTTCTGTGGAAACCAGTTCAAGCAAGCAAAGGAATCAACTAATGTAACAGCCTTTTTAAAAGGTGAAGTTTTCCATTTCAAAGGGGTCTCTAATCAATGACAGGGCACAAAAGGGAATGCATGCATGTTTATGCGCGTACAGCACAGACTTTAGAGAAGCTTTGGGGAACATGTTCTGCAAAATCAATATGACCTAGCTAGTAACAACTTTTGAATCTCCTGCATGAAACAAATGGACTCCTTGTACAAGCTGGGTCACAAGATCATGCATATGACACAGATTTTGCATATGAAGGGTGCGAAACCTGCAACATTCCTGAACACATTTTCTGTATGAACATACCCACAATTCTCACTGCACAGATGAAAAAACAAACTAAATCTGTAAATTTTACTTCTCTCAATGTTGCTTATTTGTTTGATTTCCCAATTATGGCAGCTGTCTTCTGTTTTACTTCTGGATACCTGTCTGCCTCTCCTGATCATACAGTGAACCCCAGTTTTGTTCTACAGCCAAACAGAGAGGTTCAACTTTTCCAGCTCTGTCAAACCTAACTTGTCCCCCTAAGCCAGGTGAGGAACACACACTGCAGAAATAATTATTACTGGGCAGTATAACATTTTATGCCAAGACCCAGTTGTGCCAGGAAATGCACACATCTTGCATTTTTGCGACTTCAAAGCCTCCATCTGATCCATTCTTGCTGCCTTGTGACATTTCTATCCCACAAAGCATCATATATTTGTATTGGGTACTGAGGGCATTATTTTTTCACCAAACACGTACATTATTCTGAATTTTTTAAATGGGAAAGTAAGTCCCTGCACTAAAAACTGAGTATAAAGAATGACTGAAAAGGAAACAAAACAAACGAGCACGGAATTCTGTATTTCATGTTCTCATTAATCAGCATTCCTGGAGGAGGGGACATTCAACCCAGAAAAATAGCAAAAATTAAGACTCTCTGCTCTTCTTTGTGAGTCGTCTTAGCTCCTCCTGGATGCTATCCCAGAAATTTGTCATTCTGTGAGTTCAACTTGTTTCACTGTGAGAAAACTTCTAGTATTTATGGTATCCCCATATGGTGCTACTTGGGATATTTCTGGAAGCAAGACATTTTAGGAGGGGCATTTCATAAATAACTCCATGTTTATCACAGTTATCATGTGTCTGTTTTGCAAGCCTGTCACTGGCACATGTTAACCACTGCATGGACAGGATGCCCAGTTTACAGCAGTTGACTGCATGTATGGTCACGCAACAAAGCTGTAACAACTATCTTCCATGAGCTAGGGAGAAAGGAGGTGAAAGGAAAAAGGGCTTAAAAGTTTTAAAAGGCAACTCTAATTTAAAAACGCTCTGTTTATTTTTGTCAGCACATGGTAGGGAGCAAGCACCCTTTTAGAACAGTGCTGTTGCCTGCAAGGTTTTCCATTGCAAGATTTCCAAATGTTTGAACCATTTGACCTAAATATTTGATTTCCCTTTATATTTAAAGATATTTTTATCCTAGAACTGGCTAGAGGACTATTGTGTCCATGTAAAGATATTTGAGTTGACAATTTTTAGAACAGTAGCAAAACTGCTCATAGTTAGCACTCTTTCTCTACATCTTAATTCCAAGATAGACAACAAAGAGTTGTATTCTCCAGGACATGACTCAAGTATTTACAGAAACTGCCTTTATATCCTGGGCATTCACTGTATTTTGAGAAAACCTTGTTTTCAGTTATAGTTTGGTAAAATCTGCTATTCAATTGCTTTTTCCCCGGAGATGGAAACCCCCCCAGGCCTTTTACAATGAAGACTGTCATTATTTTCCCTGGGAAAAGAAAAGAAATACCAGGAAATCTCACATTGCTAATGTGCAAACTTAACATGAAGGCTGCATTAGGCACCAACTAAAAATGCCCCAACACCTAACAAACCTCGGTCCTGTGGCATTGGTGACTGGCTCAAGGCAGGGTGGGAGCTGGATTCTGACTGGCTGCCAGGAGGCTGCGGTGGCATCTGACTGCCTGCAACACACAGAGAGAAAAGGGAAAACAGACTTGCTTTTAGCATTTCAATGCATAAAACCAACCACTGCTGCATTTTTCAACCACTCAACATCAAAGAAAGTACCAGCTGTATAAGGTAAAGACAGAGCTCAACAGGTCTAGGTTTTTTCATACTTTTTTCTTTCCTTTATTTTTTGAAACCCATGGAGGAAACATGCACAAACACATTTAGCAACAGGCATGGCAAAATGTTCAATTTCGCACTGAGCGAGTTCCCAACCTCACCAACATGATCCAATTTATAGCTGCAAATCTCCTGACACATATTTCTGTTAGAGAGTTTAACAACATCCAAGTCTGCTGAACAATAGGGCTCATCCTGCCGAGCTTAAACTGGCCTCCAGCCAGGCAGACATGGATTGCTGCCAACAATATTGCCAATAAAAAATTTGGTCAATACAAAAATGACTAACAACAACAGTTTAAAAAGTATTTCAATGAATCAGTGGTTTTAATATTGTTTGAATGTCCATGTAGAGTATGGGAATAAAGAATAACATGTAGGCACACGTGGTGAAAGTGAATGTTTGAAAGAGATAGACAGAAAAGGGGTATTTTATTATTCAAATAAAAGTGAAGTTATTTATTAAAATAACTAGCCAGAACACACACATCCATTTTTATGACCTTGTTCAAAAGACATCCACTGCTGTCTGCCCACCCAAACAAGAAGAGCACTCCCAGTGCTGTCTGTGGGGCTCAGAACACAGAATGTTCCCTTTCAGTGTTAATGGATAATGAGGCAGGTGCTTAATGCACTGATGCAAGTCACTCCTCTGGGTCTCCAGGCAACACTGTGTCAAGCAGGAAGGTCCATCTTACCACCCTCCCAATGCTCCAAGGGCCTCGTGCTCAAGATTCACACTGCCACAGCCCGAGCAGGAGGAAGAATGAGACCTGGACATCCCCTAGGACTTCTCTTTGCTCTTGGTCTGAGACATGCCTGCTCGTGACAGCCCAAGAGGCTTGAAGACCACCTCAGGTTAGGCAGCAAATATAAGCATTTAGACACTTGTAGTAACGAGCATGGTATAAATAGCAGTAGACAGATTTATATCCCTCATCCTCAGAAACAGTTCAGATTGTTTTCCATTTGAAAGAAATGGAAAGAATAAAAACACAGGCAATAGATTTGTGCCTGCTGAGACTCATTTCCTCCTGCTCAGCAGCTGCCCCTTTGCAGTGGCAGGAGCAAAAATCCTGAGGATGGTTCTGGCGCCGGGAGCTGGGCTGACAGCAGGGCAGCAGGGGCTGCCCTTTAGAGCAACCAAAGGTCCTGAGCTGGACATAAATGCAGGAAAGCAAATGTGTCTGCTCTGCCCCACCCACTTCCCGTCCCCAAAGGCACTGGCTCTCAGCACCAACTCTGAAGAAAGGCCAGACGGATACAGAACAAAGAGAAAATCTATAAAATGTGGAGGGTAACCACTGCCTATCTATTCAGATGAGGTGCTTTTGCACTAAAAACATGACAGTCAACATTACCGGGAGCAGCTGTGACAACTGTCTCAGAGATGTAAATGCTGGACTAGAGGCAGAATTGTTCCTCTAAAAGACCAAACATTCCACTCAGCGCCCAAGGCTTTGGGTTCCACGGCTCATTCACAAACTCTGAGGCATATGACAATAATAATGACAAATTCCAGCTTATGTTTTGATGTCGCTCAAGAGCAGGCTGTGGAGACGGTAAGTGCCTGCATTATAATGAAAGCTTTCGGCTTGACAGGAAGGATTCAGAGACTCAAGACTGTAAACAAACAGCATTTCCATGTTAACACAGGGCACTGCCACTTCCACTGTGTATGCCCCAGGCACTGCTATCAGACAGGGCACTTCAAGTAGATGGGAACCATCTCAGATTTCTACAAACACTTTAAAAAAAAAAATAATAAAGGCAGGGGTAGTCTTGACTGCACCACATAGCTCTCAGCAGGATCCCCCTTTAGGTGGATGCTTGGCAACTTTGAGAGAAGCTATAGTGCATAGGATATCTATGATAGGCAACATATTTTGCGTATTATACATGGTGTCTCATTTTTTACATTGCTAGTAGCATCAGTTATCTGGCTGGAGCCTTATCATGCACAGGCAAATGTCCAAGCACAGACCTGGAAAGTCAAAGCCTAGACCAGTACCTGTACAACTTTTACAAAGAAATCCGTTTCATCCACATCCTCAGTCAACAGAGACTCAGGAGTTTTGCAGATTCACTGACATTATCAGCCTCTGCAAACATTAATGCTATTTTGTCAGTGTAGTTCTGATTTTTTTCCTTATTAAACAAACTTTAAAGCAGAACTTTTGTTTCACAAAGGAAAACTATTTCATAAACGTGACCAACTCTACACACATGCTAACAAGTAACAAACTTTCAAGAGACATATCCACTACGTTAATTATCAGTGGGCGCTACAGATTATCCAGGTGCTGGACATGAAGGTACTGCATCAAAATGTTTTCAATCGAACTGCCATTTTAGTCTTAAAAGTGATGTGAAAGGTAAAAGGAGGTTAAGCACCCAAATACCTTTGAAGACTTGAACTGAACTCTTAATTTGAGTATCTAACTCCTATTGATTGGGAGCTGATGACAGGACTTTAAAACCTTTGAAGATCCTGTTTGCCATGCTTTTTAAGTTCCTTTGTCATGAAAAGAAATGACCCTAAAGATTTTCCATTTCTTTCCTTTAATTGATAGTAATCCTTCTCTCTTTCAACCAGTATTGCAGTTGTGTTTCTTGGAAGACACCTTAAATTATACATGAACAGACTTTTGTATTTTATTAGGGAAGGAAAACTTCTTCAAAAGAAAAACAACCTTTTTTTGTTTTTAACATAAATTCTACAGCTATTTAAGAGAGAAAAAATCCAGTAATTTTTTTTTCTGACAACCTACTGCCTCTTTTGATCCAGTGATACACAGAAGGAAGTTTAAATAGGGATGACCTTTTCCCATGTTTTGTATACCATTGTTGCCACATTAGTGTGGCAACTCCACCTGCCAAAATGTATGCAAAGTGAATACTACAGATGTTTCACAATACTTCTATTATGCAAACCCACAGAAAATGCAATAATGCATGTTAAAAGGATAGAAGGTGCCACGTTAGCTCTTTCCCCTATATTTAACAGAGGAACAAAATGCTGTTCAAATTTGTATAGCTATCTAGTAAAGCTAGTTGTTAAAACTACTGAAACCAGAAGTCTGCCTAATATAGTACCTGCTATTTAAAATAAAAGAGTCAGCTGAAGAGATTAGGTAATTTAAAAATGCATAATACCATATTTTTAAGCTGGTTTTCTATTTTTTAAATTATGTCAAATATTTTTAAATTTTTGCACTTTGAAAATCTTCACGTCAAATGGAGTCAGGAGAGACTGCATACTACCTTTGGAAAAGATGGACTGAGGAAAGTACTAAACAGTGACTGCATTATGGCTACAGCCATGCAGTTAAACTGTAAAGACTAAATTCCTTAGAGCCAACCTAGCAATCAGGAACAGACCTTTGATATCCTGCTGAGGAGGGGTTCTCATAGACCACATCAGCAATGTTTTGAACCGTGCTGAGGGCTCTCTGCTCCCATCATTGTAATGACATTGGAGGATGCTCAGCTGTGACACCCTGTACCAGCTGGACAATACCTCACAGAATTATGCCGGAACAATTGAATCAAGAAAACCCTTTGGTGATAACAGGTTCCCTCTGGGAAATAACTAGTTAAGGCGGGGAAGGAGGGATATAAGCACAGGAACTTTAAGATGCATGAGGAACTGGAGGGTGGGGGACCGATCACAGCCTGTATTGAAAATGGAACACTAGGCTGAAGGAGAGGTAGAAGTTACAGATCTTGTGGGTTGTCTTTGGGTCAATTCCCAATCTAATTTAGGAATTGAGAGCTACGACTGGATTAATGACATTGATTGATCACACAGTAGGAAATATTAGTCAATAGAAAATATTCTCAAAATACTACCTAAGAAACCCTTGGGACAACCTTTTGGCTTGGAGTATTAAAAATGCAAACATTTATATTCACGGATCAGAACCAGGCCTTTTATAACTGAAGAGCTGTAGGTTATCAGGTAGACATGGGAGAAGAAAAGGCAGGAAAAATCTGACCGTATCTTTTGACACAAAATCAAACAACTGTAACTAACCATGCAATGTGGCACTCGAAACAAATTTTTCACTAGGATAAATTAGGAGGATTGCTTACAGTAGAGGTAAGACAACACAACATCACTGCTGATGTGCCACTGGTGAGCCTTCACAGAGACAAACCCAGAAAGCCTAATGCAAACTGGAATGGGAACCAGCTACCTGCACGAAATGACAGGAGGCTGAAAGTGTGAATATTATTTAGTATGACAAAAATAAGAGCTGGAATTTTGTGACTTCTTTTTAAAAATATATTTGAGGCTAAATATCAGGAAGAAAAAAAGAGTATGATGATGTCTAGGAGGATAATCAAACCATTACTGGAATTTGAAACAGTTTTGTTTTAGGAATAATGAGGTCCTGAAAATTTAGCCATTAAGATGAAATCTGATAAAATAATAGGATAATCATCACACAGTTGATGTTACAATAAAGGCTCAGACCACAAGAAACATTCTGGGTCTCAGATCCCTACATCAGAAATGAAAGAATATAACCAGGATTCTATATGGGAGTGTTTCAAATGAGCTTTTCAGGAAATTGGAAGTGAGGTGCAAATGACCTCAAAGGAAAGAAAGTTTTCTATAGGTAGCATACAGGGAAACTGGTCATGTGTTTTGTGTTATCTCTTTCATCTTATAAAGCCTATGACCCCTTAAGAATAAAGATTCTTTTCTTCCTTAATTTATGCATTGTAGCCAAGCTTCCTGTTGTATCAACAGTATTTTTTAAATTACTTATTCTTTCAAGTAAAAAGCAAGGGTTGTCTGCATATCCTCTCAAATTAAGACGTGCAAAATATGAAAACCTTCCTAATATCTATGCAGTAATCTGAGTGAAGATGTTTTAAAAGGCCTGGGACATGAGGACTCTTTCAGATACAGCAGCTGTGGCTGTGCTGGGATATGCAAAGTCAAACACACTCTGACCAAGCCTTCTGGCTCTGCTCAGCACCACATTGCAACTAATAACCCCTTGCTTGCACCAGCAATGCTGGTAATCCATTGCAGCCTGCTTACCAAGACAAGTTCCACCTCCCTGACCGAGGAACCTGGGACCAAACCCAGAATTCTCCTGTCTTGGAATGTTTTTGGTGGCTGGCTGAGAGGCTCACTGAAGACGAGACCACAAGAAGCCGATTTGTTCCACTGCAGCAACGCAAAGCTTCTGTAAGCAAGAAGCTTAGGCCAGATCAACTTATGCCAGATTTATGGATGCTCTACATCATAAAAAGTTATCAAGATTGTTGTCAGGCCTAGCCCTGATTTTCCACATTACCTCTTAAAACAAACGTATCATGCTTCAAAGACACAAGATTCCCTAACATATGTGAGTATCACAATCCATATAAAATCAACAAGAAGTAAAAACCCCCATTTTGCTTCTCATGGAAGTGTGAAATTCTCAGACTACCAACTCTTGAAAGTTACACTCTCACCTTCTTTTTCCGATCTATGTCACACTCACCATATCAAGGATGGGGTTGTGGGCGAGTTTCAGAGAAATCACTATAACTTAAGTGCAAAATTGCTCTCAAATCTCCATTAAAAATTGCAACAATGAACAAAGGGGCCTGGAGAACCCTAGCTCTGACTTTTCTCTGCACAAATGCAGTAGCATAAACATCTTAATTTGATGAGTAGAAGTTACTTGTTTGATGTGATATAACATTTAATTCAAAGCAAAGTTGACACTGACAGGATGAGGTAGCTACTCAATATTTTGTCTCATCCTCATTACTCAGTGTGTAGTCCCAAGGTGTTACTTATGGAACATCATCCAAATGTCACCCTTACTACAGAATAATTCATTATATTATGGACTTCAAAAAAAAGAATTAAGTAGCTGAAACTAGGGTCTGTCAAACCAGACATCCAAGTTTTATTCCCAGGCTGTGTAAACTGAGTAAGGTATGAAGCCTGTAACAAATACTCAGGAGTATGAAGTGAAATAATTGTTAGTACTGCCTGAACTGACAATGGTCTTGGTGGCAAGGGGCAGAAAAGAAAATATATTGCCCTTCAAGGCCAAAGGTCTTTTTGCTGTGGAGGGGAAGGGAGAGCAGCAGCAGACACTGCCAAGCAGGTCTGCTTCATCCATGCCCCATTCAGAAGCCACTTCTGTGTTTGGACCAAAGTGAATCACTTTCTCCTGACATTTTGGAAACAAGCCCAAAGCAAGCTGTCAATGGGAATCTTCAGAAGCCTGTGACTCACCCAAATTACGAGTGGCTTTCCAGTAGGCCACAGCAAGCACCTGTCTGCCTGAGGACTACTCCTTTCCAATGAATTCCAAAATTCGGCTGCAAACCAGGAAGGCAGTAGAGCTCGTCAAAACTATGGATGCATAATTTAATTATTTGTATAAGTGAAGGCATAAGTCAGTCTAAAACTAGGGATCACAGCTTCTCTAGCCTCAATAACACCCACCCCAGACCTGTAATTTCACTTTACAGTTATGAGAAGTTTCTTTTGGGGGAATCAAATTCTTTGTGCTTTCACCTCTGCCTAACTCCGTGTCCATTTAATGCATTATTTCCATTAAGCTTGGGAGAGTTTCCAGCTGAGAATATTTCTGCTGGAGGTCAGTCCAGAATGATGTAGCCCAGGATAGCAACCAGTTAAATCTTTTCTAATCCCCACATTCAGAAATGGTGGCTCACAGCGGCTGGCATGCAGGAACTGAATAGAGCAGGCAAGCTCATATTTCTCTCACCAGGCCAAATTAATAAAAACAAAACCTGATTTCTCCTTCTCGTTTTCCTATTCTTCCTGTTCCCCAATATTTTTCCTCTTTCAAACAATTTTTTTTTTGTTTGAGAAGCCTAATGTTTGGCTGCCTTCTGAAGAAATGGGCACAGTGACAGATGAAAGGCTGTATTCGTCGCCTAATTCAGAATAGGGAAAAACCGACTGCTGTGCATTTAAGATTCTAACAACCTTGCAATTTTGTAGAGCCGTTTTCCCCAACCTGTTCTTTTGAAGAAATCTGCTTTTATTCTGTTAATAACTAACCACAGTTGCAGCAGCATGGATCCGATTAGCAGTTCTTACGCTACAAAGGGGGTGGGGGGGAGGCTGTGAACAGGGTTGCCAATTTGTCCACCTGGGTCCCCAGAAGAAAGATTAGATGAGGTGCTTGCTCCTTTCTTCCCCACTCTCTTGCTGCTCTGCACTAGAGAGACCTCTTCAAAGCTCAGCCACTGACTTAATTTCTTTTTTTCCCCCTCTAAAGTCTCGTTTAACCGCCCCTCCACATGTTTTGCACTCTGTCACTGCGTCCCTCCAAAGAGATGGCGTGAATTGGGATGAGAGGGGTTGGGAGAGGCTGCGGCCACAGCTTGCCAGCACTTTCTCTCACACCTCTACAGGGCCTCTGAATTGCTTTTAGATTTTGCAAATTGTATTTTCTTAAATTTATGCAAGCCACTGGAAAAAAGTGTCTCTGTTCTTTAGGGAATGATCCGGACCCTGTAGTTGTACTGTGTTTTTTCATTCTGTCCTTTTAATCCTCCCATAAAAATGGTAGTTTTGCGTGCATTTAGACTGAAGTAGAAGATTGTAAAGGGTTGCATGAATTTAGTAATCTGTAATTACTTGGGACACATCATTATATGTTTGTAGTAATTACATGTAATGCAAAAAGCATATACTTCAGCTAGAGAAAAACCATTCTCAATTTTTTTATAAAATGTCAATTAAACAGAATATAAAATTGTAATCGAGACAAGTGCCAAATACCTTAAAGCTCCTAACAAAGGAGAGGGTAGTATTTCTTTCTTATATTTGGCTCATTTTTTCCTTCCAGAAATGAAACCTACCCTGCCATACACCTGAAATGTAAAACTTCAGAATTCTATTTAGGGATTTAATCCAAGTTCCAAAAGGAAGAATTTTTCATTATAAATGCTCATTTTCTAGACTGCATTTATAACTAGGAGGAAAATTTTTTCTCTAAGCTATTCCTTATTGTGTCAACTGCATTTAAGAGCCTGAGAAGCACAACAGATGTAGCAGACATACACTTCTAAAATTTGCCACTTAATAAAAACCTTAACTCCTAACATTAACATTGCCAAATTCTAACCAAACCACAGATCAGCCTTCATTTATGATATCTGCAGTGTGAAAACATGCAAAATACAAAAGAAAGGGTGAATGTGAACTGAAATTGCTGTTTCTTATCAATATTTCTTTTCCCTTGATCCAGGTAAGCTTAAGAATTTCTCAGAATCAGGCAGCATTAATGTGGAAGACAATCAACAACAGTTTGAGCTCTCCCTGCTCCTCCCGGTCTCTCAAGTTTAGCAAGCAGGGAAATTGGAGTAGGGCTATGTGGCAATGAACTGTTTAGCTAGTCCTGCCTGCTACTCATACTAGATCACTGTCTGTGATTAAAGAGCATTTTAGTAGCAAAATGTATGTGCTTTCACTAATACTAGCCTCAAAAGGAACAAACCCTCAGCTAATATAGTTTTTCTTATTGTGGTATATTGCACATTACACAGCCCTGGTCTCAGCAATTCTCAGGGATGAGGGAGAAAAGGGCAAGTTGAATGCATAAAGGATAAAAGCACCTTGAGGCAAACCTGCTTCCAAAAACCATTTGGTGGGTCTGATCTCCCTAGAAGACAAGATCTATCATGCCATATTTCATCTTGCCCGACAACGATAAGCTCCAAAGACCGGTGCAGAAGCGAAGCAATTCTTCATGTATTTTTAATCAACCAAGAACTTTCATCTGGTGAGCTTCCTCCGCAAGGTCACACGCACCACGCATGGCCACGTGCCTCTCATGCAGTTTGCAAACACCAACTCCTATGTCAGCTTCTGTTTGGAAGGGGGAGTATTAACATTAGCAACTCCTGGTTATATCATTTATAAACATGCAGATGTGGATTATTAAAGATTAATGCATTTTGGGATTGGTGTCGGCATTCCGTTTGTCTCACGCCGAAACCAATTCTGTTCTTCATTAGTCAACGACAACCCACATCACCCTGTTGTGGAAGAGAAATCAAAGGTGCAAGCGTGAATTGAGAATAAGTGATGAAACTGATTACTAAGAAACTTAACAGCTGTAATCAATCAACACATCACAATAATTTGAGTCCACTGTTATCTGAAGATGGGGAACAAACAGAAAAGCTTGCCGATGAAGAGAATTGTTCTTTTGTGTTTGCTTTCTAAAAACCCACTTTGCAATTTGACTTCCCTATCTACCTACGGAGCGATGCTGTCAAAGGGCTGTTCAAATCTTTCAAGTCACAGCTCAACCTGCATGAATTTTGTCTTTAAGGAAGAGAAAGGATATCTTGCTTTTCATTAATTTTTTAAAAAATTATTATCTGGAGGTAGTGAAAATGTTCTTCTTTTGAGGCACAGAATTAATTCAAGCCATATTTGCAATTGTTCAGACTCCTTCTAAGGAAGGACACACCACGTATCTGTCTAGTCAAGTCTGACACTAACTATGAAGCATGAAGGCTACTTTAAATATCTCTCACAGCAGTGATACATAGTCCACTGAAAAACTGAAAACTGCAGCAGCCTATCCCATCACAGAAACCAAACCACTTATGACATTTATGTTCTATTTTATCTAGGTAGAACAACCATCTGTCAACAACAACAAAAACACACTGATGGAGACGTGAGAGACTTTTCCCATTTGCTCATCAATAACTGCTTAGTATTGCAAGGGACAAAGGAGTGAGAGACAACCTTTTAATTTATGATAAAACGCAAATTAATGCCCTATTTGCCAACACAAAGAAGGAGAGAAAATCTATGTTTGTGTAGCCAAATAATGACAGAATAAAAACCCTCAAACATTTGAAAACAGATATGCACCACTTTAAATTTCTTGACAAAAACATAAGTGGTTTGAGAAAAGAAAGTTGTAAAGAAAAGCATAGGTTAATGATCAAATGTAAACAGTAATTGTCCAAGGATGGCCTTGAAACATACATCCAAAACTAACAACAAACATACCTGTCAAATCTTGGCAGCTGTGGTTAAGTATATTTGAATTTTGTTGCGTGAAGCAGAGCACATGCATAATTATGCAAATATGTTAACTGGATTTCAACAGCCCTCACACTCTAGATGGATTTGCACCAGCAGGGTGCTACCAGTGACTCACAGAGCTACAAGAAGTGGCCTGTCGTACGCGTGCTGCCACAGTGTCCATAGCAGCAGATGCCCCGCCATGCTGGCTGCTCAGCCATTGCCAGGATAGTGAAAATGGGCCTGGTAGGAATCAACAAGGAGGACAAACCAGACACGGGTCAGAGCACAGCTATGGCCATGTGAACACCACAGATCTGGCCATCTGTGGGAGGTGCTGGACAACTCTCAGCGCTGGACCCGTCGGGGTTTCAACACATAGGGCAGAAATTTTTGGCACTGGCTTAAGACAGCAATTAAAGACTCAAACTGAAATGTATGACTGTGAAACATAAACACTGACACACCACACATTAAGCAAGTGAAATCACTTAAAACTGAACCCAGTAAACTACCCCTAAAAAATAACCACCCAGGGCATGCCTTTTTTTGTGATTTGCTATTTTTCTATCTGATGCTTAACTTTGGGCCAATAAAAACCAGCAGGCTGATGCTGGTGGAATATGAAATCCTCTGTCATCATGAAAACCTAACAGGAGGAACTTGAACAGAGTGTCTCTGTCTCATTTCAGCTCCTGCACCTGTTCTGGAAAGACCACTTTTGCAGAGAAGGACACCTCCCTGATCTCTGGCAAAATTGCAAGTATAATAGGAGTTTTTATATATAGTGCGTTTTGTGGCATAGGCTTTTGTCATGAAACTTGTTTGAGACTATTTAGTTATTTCATGAAGCCTTGAGACAACAGATTATTCATCAGTTGTGACCTGGGCTGAATTCTAATAGATATTACAGGCTAGATGCTCCCTATGCTAGAAGCAATGCCTAGAGCTAGAGCGCATTACAATTTGCTTATTTCTAAATCCTTCGAAAAGACAGAAACACTCTAAATGTTGTTCAAACCATTCAAAAGAAAGGGGTTTAAACTACTACTATGTGAAACATTCACATATTTCATTTGTAAGCATTCTAGATTTGCAAAACTGCTGATTAGATGTTTTGTGCACTAGAAGTGATTAAGAATACAGCTATGTCAATGGCATTTTGTGTTTTGGCTTTTTTCTGGTCTGGATGCCAATGAACAGCATGCATCTTCCTTGCAACAAGCTGTTGCAAGATTTTTGCCTCCGGAGAAGCCAAGGGGGAAACATTGATAGATGTGTTAAAATAATCTTTCTAGACAGGGGGATCATATCCATTTTACAAGGATATAATCCCCTCTTGTTTTGCAATTACTTTAGGGTATTTAAAACTTCAACAAAAAGCACAGTATTACAAATTCATAGATTCATACATTTGTTTGGGTTGGAAGGGATCTTAAAGTTCATCTAGTTCCAACCCTCCTACCCCCTGTCATCTGCAGGGACACCTTCCACTAGACCAGGTTGCTCCCAGCCTCATCCAACCTGGCCTGGAACACTTCTAGGGTTGGAGCATCAACAGATTCTCTGGGCAACCTGTTCCAGTGCCTCACTACTCTTACACCAAAGAACTTCTTCCCAATATCTAATTTAAACCTCCTTCCAGTTTAAAGGCATTCCTCCTTGACCTATAACTACACATCCTTTTAAACAGTTGCTCTCCAGCCTTCCTGTAAGTGCTGGAAGGCTGCCTGCCATAAGGTCTCCCCAGCGCCTGCACTTCAGGCTGAACAGCCTCAGCTCTCTCAAGCTGTCTTCTAGAAGAGGTGCTCTATCTCTCCCACCACCTTTGTGTCCCTTCTCTGGACCTGCTCCAACATAGGTTCTTCTTGTGTTGGGAACCCAGAACTGGATGCAGAACCCCAGGTGTGGTCTCACCAGAGCAGAGCAGAAGGGCAGAATCCCTTCCCTCACCCTGCTGGCCATGCTGCTTTCGATGCAGCTCAGGTCATGGTTGGTGCTCTGAGCTGCAAGTGCACATTGCTGGGTCTTGCTGAGCTTCTCCTCCACCAACACCCCCAAGTCCTTCTCCTCAGGGCTGCTCTCAATCTGCTCTCTGCCCAGTTGGCACTTGTGCTTGGGATTGCCCTGACCCAGGTGCCAGACCTTGTACTTGGCCTTCTTGAAGTTCATGAGGTTCACACAGTTCCACCTCTCAAGTCTGTCCAGCTCCCTGTGGATGCCATCCCTTCCCTCCCTGTGTCGGCTGCACTGCACAGCTTTGTGTCATTGGCAAACTCGCCGGGGGTGCTCTCGATCCCACTGTCCATGTCCCCCACAAAGACATGAAACAGTGTCTATCACTTTCATATAGTAGTCTTCTCTCCCTCAAATAATATTTAAAAGGGGTCCATGCCATGTAACATACGAATAGTCGTGTTCACAGGGTAAGTATGTAGAATAGCTCAACCCCAAGGAGAAGATTTTTCCAAATTCTTTTTTAAAACAAGATCTACAGTGAAAGTATTGTTTTACTATAGTATCTTGTGGAAACTGGTTCAACTGGTAAGCTTCTCTTTTATAAGACATGAAAGAAAGCATGATTCCCATTCAGACTCTTGCAGTACAAAGTCCCTTTGGATTATGATAGACTACTGCTCACGTTTTTCTTCTTGCAGCATTTTAGTCACATACATTGACTAACATGCACACCAAGAAAAGATTTCCTGTTACTGTTCTATCTGGGTATCCCATTTCCCTCTTGCTCCTTTTTTTTTTGCCTAGAGTGCTGGCTGTAATGCTGTAATTCTGATGGATACTGGAATTCAAGCCAGCTAGCTGATCAATACAGGTGTGGAAGACCTCCAGGTTTGCCGAGAGTAGAGTTTAACACTGAATGGATCACATCCATTGATCCATATAATTATGAGAATTAAAAATCTGGGGTATTTTTAATCAGGGGAGGATGCTGACTGGTTAGCATAAATTAAAAAGCCAGGCAATAACACTCCTAAGCCAGAGTATCCACAAATGGATTTTTTTCTGAAAATTGTAACTTCATCTGTATCCAAGCTCTTCAGTGAAAGAAGACATCACTTGTAATAAAAACAACAATGTAGTTGATGCTTAACAGTGTGAAAATAAGCTTGTTTCTTCAGAAAGTACATGGAATGTGTTAAAAGCACAAGTCAAAATACTGATCTATGCAAGCGTAAGTCAAAATACTGATCCATGTGAAAAAAAATTTACATATTTCTAAAGGCAGCATTTGCTACTCATTATTAGCATAGCATCCCCTTCTCTTCTATACAGATAAAAATTGCCGTAGGGGTTTAAAAATAATAGAATCTATTAACTTGTACAAAATCTGCTTGTCCATCATGGGTTAAGGGACTCCTGGCCTATCAGCAATCTTCCACAGAACTCTTAATATTAAAAAATTTTTGCTGCTTACACCGCAAGGGAGAAAGAGCTGACAAAAGCCTTTGGCCAGTGAGATCAAAATTGGGGATGGGGGGAGAAAGGGGAGCTTGGCTTATTTACATTTTTGCTTTGTTAGTAAACTGGAATTGTTAGAGCAGGAGGGAAAAAAAAGAAAAAAAGTGGAATTAACAGCCACTAAATCTTCTGGCAACAGTAGTGCATTTTGATATGTGCTGCGTCAGCTTCCACTAATGGTTTAGGGTTGAATCATCCACAGTTCAAGACCCAAAGCAGTGCAGGGCATCACATCTCATTCTTCAGACGAACATGTACCCTAATTATAAAGATGGCTACAAAATAAAGAGATCATGATTTCTGGAAAAACAGAATAATGATCTACTTAATAGGAAATCATAATGTCATTTTGAATCAGTAGAAATCATAGAAGAGTAGGATTTCAGCCCTGTAATGAACGTACATCTCCACAAGAAGTGTTCCCATTTTGAGAGAAAACACCTTTCTGAACAAAATCCATTGAAGTTGCTTTTTCTGCTCTTAGGAATTAATCTCCCCGGTCTATTCCGGTAATGCAAATGGAAACAAAGGCTGTATATGCATGTGCCACTTACCACACAAAATATCCATCCAGTATTTCAGAGAGCACAGGAAGGAAATGCCCACTGAGCTAGGGACGTGCCAATGTCAGTGCTGCCTGTGCCAGGCTGCTCCTGTGAAATTTGTGGTGTGCAGCAGAAAGCAATGTGGGGTGGCAGGCTTGCGGTGGGGTGCGGAGACAGCTTAAACAGGCAGTGGAAAAGAATTGGCCATTTGGAAGGTTTAATAGGGGGCTGTTTGTTTGTCTGCCCTTTTGATGTTAAATTAGTTTTCAATTTTGTTGCAAGGAAGGGGCCATTGGGAAAAGGATGCTTGTCTTCCAGTAAACCCTGGGAAAGCAACACCTTTATTTTAACCGTCTTCCCACCAAGAACCCCCTGCAACATTTTGGCTTTCCCTAGCTATAGCTATCAGCAACACAACAGCTGCTCATTTTACAATGACTTGCTGGAGAGAGAATGATTGAAAGAGCCAATCTATGTCACATTGAGAAACTGTGGCACAACATCGCAGGAGGTAATAGGAGAGGAATGAGGTCAGAACAAACAAGGGTAGGGTGAGAACAGAGAGGAAAATCGCAGAGAACAAAATTATTAAAGGCAAGGTGCTGTACTACACAATCTATGTTTAAAAATGGCCACAACCTGAATGCTGCAAACAGACAGAGAAATACAAACAAGCTCTGTGATACTTTTTCTTAGGGTCTCATGAATGCAGCTGATGATAAAAGCTACCAAAGTCCTTGTAATGAAGCACAATGGTGGGAACACACTTAGGAGAAAACACAGCCTAATTCACATGGCTTGAAAGCCCCAGCACCCAGCAGCATCCCTCTGTCACAGGGTTTTAAATAGCAGCCCTGCTCCTGTTGTTTTGTAGCTTGAGAAACACAGCAGTAGCAGTAGCAGCAGCAGCACTATCGCAGCTGCCCGGCTGCCCTCCGGAGAGCGCTGCCTTAGCTCATGCATGGGAGTTCACCTTTAGCAAGAGCTGCAGAGACCAGAAGCTTGTCTATGACAGGGAAAACAGTGGAAGGTGATTTTGATTTAGCACCTTTCATAAAAATCCTTCCTGAGAAAGAACTGCTTTTGTGTTACTGCAGCAGACCAGAAAACCACTGTGCAAAAAGGTGGCACAGTTTGTATGAAGAGACAATGCTTTTCACTAGGTGAGTTATAAAAATGAGCTTTTGGGGCTCATCTGAACTGATGAAGTGACTCTGACCCTGACCTCTGAGCCCATATCCCTTCTATTTTTACCCCATGGGGATCAAGAGGTTTCATAAAAGTTATTACTCTCCCCCTCCACACTTATGCTCATCCTTACATATCACGGCTACAATAAAGCTATTTTCCATGTCACAATATTTTTTCCCAATTCAGCAATCAAGCTGCTAAAATGCTAATCCATTTACTTCCCTGAATCTGACTGTGGCAAAATGTTACCCTTCCACCCAGGTGGACTGTCTGGCTTCACTCAACAAGAGAGATGGACTTCTACACAAAATACTGGGAACTACTTTGGAAATACAAAGCTACCACACTGGATACATGCAAATACGTTGTCTCCACTATTCCTGCTACACCTGAGCATGTGCTGCCAGTCAGAGCGGCTGGAGAGGGAAGAAATAACTGCAGGGCATGCACACAACATCTGGGCTCAACATGCTCAGGCCACATTTAGTACTCAACATTCCTGTGTGCACGAGCTTACTTCCCTGTCCTTATCTAGTTTAACCTCTGCAGACAAACAGGCACGAACATTTTACACAGATACCTTTGTATCCAATACCGAAACACACGCTACCCTCTGAATTTTAACCGGCATTTGGTTTACAGCAACACTCAAGTCACCTAACAAAAAGACACCTCTGCTTTTGTTTCTTTTAACTGAGCTCCATGTTTCTTATTTTGCAGTTTTGTCAGCAACTGATGTTATCCGTAGGGTAATGTTAGCACTCACCTACTCTTAGGAATTCCCCTAGTATTCAAAATGTCAGAAGATAATAGAAAACTTGAGCATCAGAAAGAGACTAAACTCACCTGAAATACTAAATACACTTTGCTGCCTGATCCCCTGGAGTAAGTAACATGCCAGGTGGGTGTGGATAAGGTAAGAACTGAAATTAACGTATGCCTTTTTTTCTTCTGGGTATCTTAACAGATTTCCACAGATTTCTGAATATACATGAATCACTGTGTGTTATACTCTAAATTGCACAAGAAAGTGAGTGGCAAGCATGCCACTGGTATTCCAATTATTACTGGTGGGGCTGAATCCCCAGTAACTTGTTAATCTTTGCAAATATTAAGAAATATCTCATCCAATATTCTGTAGGCACGTCCAAAATTACATTGTCACAATACAGGGTTGGAAAATCTCTGCCTCATCCTGCAGGTCTGTAACCACCATGTAAACTCAAGCGGCAAACCAAACAAAAACCACAAAACAAAAAAAGAACTGTAAATAATCGAGAGAAGTATGTGACAAATGACACACAAACCAAATACAAAAACTACAATTAAGTATTTGCATTGGTTGGTGATAAAGACATTTATCAAACACTTGTGTAGAGTCAAGTTCAGAATTTTGAGCATTCTGAGCACTTGGCAGCTGAAGTGTAGATGGAATTTACTCCTGCTCTAAGTATGCATTTTTTTTTCAGAAAAAGGCCCTGAAAGTGCAGGATTCTCAGAAAATAAATTAGTTTGGAATACAGAAGTATTTATTTATTTATTTATTTGTTTGTTTAATAAACCTACCATTTGGTTTAATTTTGTTTGTTAGAATGAACTTACCTGGAATACTCGCTGGAGAAATGGGACCAGATCTTGACTGGTTGCTTCCAACGGGTGAGCCTACAGGGGAAGGCGATGGGCCCCCAGGGATGCCAGAGAGATGTGGAGAAGCGTGAGGGGAAAACGGAGACTGTGCAGGGTTGCTCTGCTCCCCTTGGCTGCTTGTAGAGCCTGATGCGCTAACAGCTGAGCTGAGGGTTGCTTCAGTTCCAGTCGGCAAGTCGTCAATGGATCCAGACAAATCCTGAGAAAAAAGGAAAAAAGAACATAAGTGCTTGTATGAATACTCAGGCCACAGGACTCAAGAGCTGGCATGGCAATAGATCCATTTGTTTACTTATTGCAGCAGATAACTGAGAGGCTGTCTTTAACATGTAGTTAAATGATGGCAGACAACAAGGATAGTATGCACAATTCTCCGCTTAATCTCTAATTCTTTTGAGAAAAAGAACAAGCAAGGACAACAAATGAATTGGAACCAAATTCATTCAGCATTGAATTTAACCTTTTCCATCTGGATTAAGCTTTCAAAATTAATCCCACAAATTCTGGCTGAGCATACCAAAACTAATGAAAATGATACATCAGTTTCACTTTCACACAGTATTTAATTTTGGGGTTTGCTACCATTACAATCACAGCTTATACACTTCACTCCATTCAAGCCATTACCACAATGAGAGAAGAAGGGTGTAAAATACGCAGCCCTCTAACACTCCCATGCAGTTCCTTTGCTTTGCAGCAGGGAGATGAGAAGAGACCCTGCCCTCAGCAGCAGCACTGGATCTGCTGGCCACCAAAGAACAAGGAATGCTGCTTCTCCACTTCCATCAAGTACCAGTGTACAGCTCACAGGTTCTCAATTTCATCCGAACACACCGCTGAACAGTTACTCCATTTCAGCTCATAACTGCTGCATTTTCAATGAGAAATTTCCTCTGTAGGTCACAGCACATCTGAATTCTAACTATGAAGTGCTGGACATATTCCCTGAAGCTGTAACACAGGAATTATACCGGTCTTTGAATCTGTGGGAGTAATTAGGGATTTTAAATAATTTTAAGATCAGATATGAAAAACCAAGAATGCTGCGACAAAGCAAGCACATGCTCCCCAACCATCAAGAAAAATGTTAATTCCTAAGCATCACAGAAAAACCTCACACAAACTGAAAGGTGCCAGTATAGCTGTGCTTCTGTAGCTACTGGCAGGTCAGAAGGAGCATGTTACCATGTTACTATTGCTATTAGCAAATTAAAGCACAAAAGAATGGCACAGAGCTACTTCACACATAAACCAGGTCATTAAATGACCTCTGAGACTTGAAATAACTGGGATGACAGAGTACATTACTTTGGCTGATCCTGACTTCATTTGTTTGGCTCATGCAAGGGGTTGCACCAGAGACAGCAGAACCCCTTGTCCAAATAGCACAAAAAGAACAGGGTTTTGCCTGAGTGAAGAGCTCAGGAAGCAAAGTGCTGCCTGATTTTCATAACAGAAAGGGAAGTTTTCTAGAAGCCACAGAAAATGGACGAAATGCACATGGTGTACTTAGAGCCCTGACCAATGATGACTACCTCCATTACAAGGGAGGCTCACAGCCAGGTTGCCCTAACAGAGGGACATGGTCAGCCTTCTAAGGCACAAGAGGAGGAGGATTAACAGTTTAAGCACGGCTAGCACTCACTAGAAGCCACGTGGAATGCTACCTGTTATTCCTCCTTGTGCATAAGGGTAGTAAATACAAACCACATGACTTAGCTCTCTGCAGGGCATCTTGTGGACCTTATTTCCAATGAGTTCCCACAAATACTTCAAGAACAACCCCCACCACAGTTAAATTTTGCTTTTTCTGACAAGCATGACATTGTACCCGTATTTCATTAGGCACATGAAAAGCAAAAATTAAGGCTAAAACTTCAGTCTACACGTGGAAGCTGCATTCACTCAAGAGTAGACTTCCAAATCCGTGAAAATGGAAACTTAACTGTGAAGTGGGCAATAAACTATTTTCATTGTTTCTTTTTCGGAACTATTAACTGCAAAAAATGTATACAAGAAATAACACTGCTTGGTACTGCATAGAGTAACACTAGATATTTTTCATAGTAGAATGTATTTGGCAAACAGGTAAGCAATTACTGCTTTTCCATACATAATATGGTATTCTTCTAAATGGAATCAAATCATTGCTGTTGTCATGTATAACAAATGCTGCAGGAAGTGCTGATAAAACAAATGCTGCTGAAAAGCATATAATAAACCTCTGAAAACTGAATGTAGCAGAATAGGGTCTATTCTAAAGGAATATAAATTCTGTATAAAAAAACAGATAGGCACCCAACTGATAGAAGATATAGAAAACACACAGATTGATGTTTAGAATAATGCAGATTTTAAAAGGGTGTGTGGAGTGAAGCTTTCATATGTGTTGGCAAGCCAAAGTACTTGAAAAAACAAATTTGCCAAAATGATGAAAAAGCCATGAAGAAATTAGCACTGTCCTTGATGTAATTATCTGCTGTTCACAGGCTAAGGCAAAACGTTGGGACGGGAATGAAGTTCACTTTTCCTGTCGGGTCACATCGACTTCTCCAGCTTTGTGCAAGAGTGGAAAAACCGATGAGTCTCAGGCATTTTCTCAAGTGCCTGCATTCCAGGAATTTTTTCATCCACCTGATGAAACTCCTCCACGAAGGCGGAAAAGGAAGGGAAAAGCTTGCCCGACACCAGCCTATTTAAATTGAGCAGCCACGCCATCCTTGTGCAGTGCAGGCTGAGAGAGCAGCCCAGCAGGCACAGCCCACCCGCTCCCCACGTGTACTCAGTGTAAGCACTGGGATTTTCTCCTAGGAATGGGGAACTTCATAATCGATGCATCTGCTGAGGATGCTATAGCAGTGTTCACTCATCAGACACATCAAGAAAACTGATAAAGAGGCTGCTCTTAGGATGGCACAAAAGACTGTTGCCTACCTAGAAGTCTGGGCTGTGCCACACAGCCTCCCACCTTGTGTTCAAGTGGGCTAAAATGAGAAATATCAGCTGTTCTGTACAGGGCGGTTTGGACTTTTTTGTTTGTCTGGGGGGATGGGGTGTGTTTTGTTTTTGTTTTTTTTCTTTTTTGTTAACGTACACTTTGAGGCCTTACCCAGTCTTCTAAGGTGGAAAGCCTGAGTAGGCAAGCGACTGGGAAACTTGCGGCATACAGAGGCTTTAGAAACACCTCTGGTAACTAAAAAAACTAATTGGGAAATTAAAGAGAAGGAGAAGAAAGACTTTATGTGAAGCACCTGGACAGAAAGAGCAGAAGTTGACTTTCTGTTCTCCTATTTATCAGCATTTTAATGATTACTTTTACCTCATTTTAACAGAACAGTAGTGAAATTATGTGAATTCCACATCACAAACATTTATTTATATATAAAACACTACACACATACACATTATATACGTAAATTATATGGATACACTTGCATTTACTTAGTATATCTACATGTAAAGCTATTAGAAAACCTACTAATAGGGGTAATTCACAGCAGTTTAAGCATACAGCCTAGTTAACAAAGAAGCTCTGTAACTAATACTCCTCTAGAGGACAATTTAGTCAGCAGGGCACCAACTCTATTCTTATTTTATAAGTAGTATCAGATCTATGATGCCTGTAAAGAACAGAGAGACCTTACTTACTGCATCTCATTCAAACCAAGGCACCTTCAAGCTACAGTGCTTCCATTTATCTTGTTGGAAAGTTGGCAGGTTAGGTAATTGCTGGGATTCTTTTAAGGGGCTGAAGTCCCCATGCCCTAAGGCATGCCTTAAATTTTGCCTCTTTTCAGAGGCTTTTTCTGGAAAGCACTCATTTCTTTCAGTAAAATCTAGCAAGTTTAGAAATACCAGTAGTCTCATGTTTCTTACAGATCTGTTTCTCGTAGAGCAATCTTATTATTCTTATCTGTGGTAATGTTATGACTGTATTTTCAAATGTGACATCAAATCTAAGAAAAAAATGAAGGACAAAATATTTCCCCCCTCCCATCACAAATCTGTATTACAGTTCTGTATTCTCTATGTCAGCTTTATATCCTGTATTTTTCAGGACATCTCAACCAGCTTTCAAAGTCCATTTCTGCATAATACCTTGATTACAAACTGAAATGTCCCCATGCAGGATTTATCTCTTTTAGCAAAGTGTTTTATCTTCAACTATCTTCAGTTTTAGCCTCACCTTCCACCTATGCACGACCTTTTCTCTTGTCTGTCTGACAAGTACAAGAGCTGAAATGAACAGGATCACATTGTGCTTAGGATTATAATGTTATGTCTTCCTGGTGGTATGATCTTATCAGAGTGACAGGAGAGACACTCTTGAAACAGCACACCAATTTACTACTGCAACGTGGGCAGCAAGGGGTAGAAGGAAGCAAACTGCTTATATAGACCCAGGAAACTCAAAGCTACAAAGAGATCACAGGAAAAAAAAAAACCAAACCCTACAAACACCCCTATGTAATATAATAACATTAACTTACTCGAGGAACACACCTAGATCCAATAAACAGCAAAATAGGGACTACAGTAGCTCAGCAATACCAACACGATTTTACACACTGAGTGTGACAGGATTACAGAATTCACCATGGAGTAAAAATTTACACTGCAAACACTTTGTGCAGTTGTCAGCTTTGCTTAGCAATGTCTCAGCAGACACAAACCAAGATTTTACTAAGGGGATCCCTTGCTAAATACTCACAGTGGAAAAAGGATGAGTACCTTCTCTGAAATAAGCAGAAGGAAAAAGTGTGGGGCACCTTGCTAACAGAGTTCCTACGCCACTAAATTACAGCCTAAGTTCTCTAAGAAGTTACTGCAGTTGGGAACTCTCTTGTGGGGATTATGTGGAGCACATACAACCTGCGATTTATTTAAATTTTCCAACTATTGCCTAGCAGTTTCTTTATGCTCAGGGAGTAGAAGAAAAGCAGAGATATTCTGTAGATATTAAAGACACACAAAACCTTTCTGTCTCCGAGAAGCTGAACCCCCCAGACTCTACCCTACCATCCACTGTGCTAGAATGAATCCCAGAGCTACACGTAGGGAACTGCATCAACTGAGTCCCTGAAGGATCAAAGCCTGCTCATTCCATTCAGGCCTTCCTGCAGTATTTCCTTAGGATGGTGCTGCTCAAAAGACAGGATTCTGCATGAAATATCCATCTCCTTAACATGAATCACCACTTTAGAAGCAAAATTATATATACAAGCAAGCATATTTCACACATAAGTATGTAAATATATATTCAAACAGACATACACTCTGCTATTGTTTTGGAGCCATGGGGGATTATGAACAATATGCTCTGTAATTGAGATTAACTTTGAACAAATGATTTGGCTGGCAAACACACATACGCACACAAAAGCAAAACCCACAATAGCTCTGTTTAAATTTCAAGATATTTGTAAGACCTCTTTTCATCACAAAGCAGCCCATAATAGCATGTTCCAAGAAATCTTCCAAAGGCCCTGCTGGTCACATTGTGGAGGCAGAGAGTGAGCTAACAGCCTCCCAGCGCCTACGCACCCGGAAAAACACACGGGCATGGCAACAATTGGGACTACGTCCCTTCCTTCCATGCCAGCTGCATAACGACCCTCAGCTAAGCACAAAAAATGTACCTAACTCACATCCTTAAAAAATTGTTTCACAGGAGACAGCAGGGCTGCCATTTTGGCAGAAATGCTTCTGCCAAAATCCCTTTTACACGCCTTACTGAAATTAATTCTGTGGAAAAACAAGGTTCATTCTCTGAATCTTGTTAAATCAAGGTCTGGAGAATGAAAAGTAGAGAAGATCACTTCTAGTGCAAACACCTCCCTGAGGAAAAAGCTTGATCTCTATTGACAGATGCATCTCCACCTTAGAACATGCTGTTGTAAGGTGAGGGCTTGTTTCACTTGCAAGACAAACACAAACTTTGACAATAGCTAGGCAGAGGTATCTCTTACGATACTTACTCATGTTACGCAGAAATCTTACTTTACTACACTTACTGTATGTTTCAGTATTTTTAACCAGATTTTTAACTTTAACCTGTATGTGATAAACTATTATGCAATATTCTAGATGAAGGAATTCCAAGTATATGATAAAAATAGTAGCGTCTTGCACTAAATTTAGTGACAAAGCACCACTTGCTGGAGAAACACATTCCCTTCATTCTGTGGACCTCACATGCTTCCCAAAACAATGTGGTTACTGAACGGTGTTACAAGTACTCTCTCTGATCAGTATCAAGTACTTTCTCTGAGAAGTTACACTGACAAGTCCCTGAGGATGCAAAAATCTCCTTCCCCAAAGTCCCATATTCACTCAAGCAAGCAAGAAAAAGTGCAATCAAACAATGCAGTGCCAATGCCCTGCCTGATGTCTTTTCAATCTATGGGATCCTGGAATTAGATCAGTCTTCATGAAATTATCTACAAAAAGCTGACTTGGAAAAACAGATTCAAATCACAGCTTACTACCTAATTGCTAAGCAAATGACTGTTCATTTAAAGAAAGAGTAATTTTTTTTCTACGTTTGTTCAACAAACAAAGGATCTGTGTTGATAAGACAACCTTATCTAAAAATAAAAATCATTGACGTGGGGATACAGGAGTCCAAGAACAGAACATGGCATGCCCATATCTGTCAGACATGGGATGAGAAGAAGTTGCCAGGATGAATACAATCACATTTCTGTGTCTATAGTGATCCACAATGAGATCTTATTTGCTTGTCCAGACAAGAGCTTTACACCAAAGCAACTTAGGGCAGCTAGAAATTAAAAACTGATGAGGTGCCTGATGAAGGTCCGGTCAGCCACATTCCTTCCCTGCCCGTGCCGAGTGCCACTCATTGTGCACTCCCTGCAGCTCCCTGACAGTTACCAGGAAGGGGCTCCTGAGTCCCACACCTGCATCAAGGAACCAAACGGCACAAAAGGATTCACTGCTTTACAAACATTGACTCCTGTGTATGGAACGATAAATACTAATGACCCATGTGCCATCAAAGCAAATTGACAAAGTCTAACAAGGACTGTAAAGCGTAGGACACACAGCCTGTCTGACAAGGATACTTTTTTATATTGAAAATAAACAGCAAATCTGCAGAACAGAAAAACAATAACACAGCATCTCTCAAGACATGAACTTCCCTGTTTATCTCTGAAGCAGAATGCTTAGCACGTAGAATTCTGAAAATAAAATTTATAAACAAAAAGCCATGAACCCTTAGGAGTCATTTGTTTCTTCAGTACTGTAGCAAAGAAAAATTTCCAGCTAACAACTCTTGTAGCTACAGCATCAGTCATTTATCATCAATAAATCATCAACCTTTAAAACAACCAAATCAATGAAAACCACAACAAATGACTCCTATGAAGAAGAAAGGAAAGTTGTGTTTACATAACAGCAATCTAATAAAATTTAGCTTATTCATACTACTTCCCATGCATATTACCAAACTTAACCATTCCCAAACATGAAATTCCTTCTGTTAAACCTAAAGGGTTTTTCGTATAAAGAACAGTGAGGTGAGACACAGCAACTTCCCTTTTTAGCGTCTCTTTGGATTACAACCATTTTCTAGATCATGTAGCCTACAGTTGCCTCCACAGGCAGAAGACAGACTAAACTGGCAGGATAAAACAGAGAGGAAACTGACTGATGCAAAACAGGTACTGATCCAAAACCTTTCAAGCTCTCTGGATCTTGTTCTTTTGGGGATCACTATCCTTCTCCCTCTATGCAGCAAGCTTAGAATCTGAATGGCCACTGCACGACCACCCTGCCCATCAGCCCAGACCACTCTCCTGGCTGTGCTTCTGGCCATGCTGAATTCAGCATCAAAAAGCCATAGGGAAAACACCATGTGGCTTCTACACCTCCTCCCATTACCACCTTGTTCTACTTTCACTGCTGATGTGGAAAGAAATCAGACTAAGTAAGCAAGGAGAGGAGTACCAAATCACATGAAAGACAAACAGGGATTTGAGCAAAGGCATTTGAGAAAGAACAAAACATTACTAATGGAACATATGCATTGGTAGATCTGAAAGAGACCAAACATTTTAGCAAGAGCAGCAGCAATACACATTAGGAAGTATTGCTTACTCCCTTTATTCCGTTTACTCTAGCTATCATACTTTGGAAACTTGCAGCACATGCAGTCAGACACAGACCATCTATCTTTGAGACTACACATTCAAAAACTTGATACTGTGCAGTTGCGGCTCAAGCAGAAAGGAACAAACAAAACTTCAGAATACCACAACATGCAATGTGGTAAAATTCACACCATGCCTCACCTGCACTACACCCATGAGACTGCAGAGCAGAGATTCTCAGTAGGCCTGTGCAGGGCGGCTCACGTAGGAGAAGCTCTTTGAACATGACCACACAACCTCATGTGGCTCAATGTACCTTACTGTTTACTACTACTGACATGCGCTGAGTCACAACACGCCTATTTTGCAACCATTAACTGACATCTTTCCACGTGTGCTTCTCAGACTATCCCACACGGCATCCAGAAGGCATTAACTGTGCTTGTAAGTTTGGACCTGCAATACTATCTGATTTGGAGACTGCAGCTGAGAGAATAGAAAAAGTGTTGATCCAACAACCAACTGCCCACTGATCACTGAAAGCCGATATTGTCATGCCACAGTAAATCAGGCAAGCTGATAACAAGAGAGCTGTTCTGACAACCCAACACCTATCCATAGACTATGATAAAGGGCTAAACAACTGATTGAACCTATATACCTGTGTGCCCAAGGTTCAAAAACTCTTGATGTACAGCACTTGCCTTTTTTCTTTTTTTCCATATTAATATCCTTTATAGAATTATGGTTTGATAAAAAAGTCTTCCCAGCAGGCTACCGTGGGAATAAGGATCTACAAAACATAGTTTTTCATTAGCTTAGGGCTTGTGCATGCATCATACTGCGTCTCTTTCTTCTCTCTCCCACAACACCCTGTAACCAAATACCACAATTCAATGAGATGGTAAATAAGCCCCAGACACATCTTAAACTTCAAAAACACAGGTGCTCTGTTAACTCTTCATCTCTTCCTCTTGAATCAGAAGTAGAAAGGAGGAGAAAAATGTATACATCAAAAAGACTGATAAATGTTATAAAGACTTCCTTTCTAAGGAACTGAATAAAGTGGCTTCTCTCAGAGAACAATATTAATTAATGAATTAAGTCTTATTTAAAATATTGGCTATGCAGTGTTATATTCAGGTAACAGGCAGAAATGAGTGTCGTAAGGTTTACTTCAGTAAATTCAGCTTATTTTGCCACTTCAGGCTCATTCTCTTATCCTCATGCAAGAGTATCTCATCCTTTTTCCTCTTTCTCTTCATTTTTACTGAACCCAATGCAACTCAGCAGAATGTAGTTTGGCCATCAGTAAAGCACAAAAGCATGGGGCTGTGATCACTCAGCTTCTCCTTTGCCCCTCACCACCAGCCACACACACAAACTGCTTACTTCTTTCTGAGGTCTCTGGACTACAGCAGTAAAACCAAACAATTACTCTTTGAGAGCTGTTCACTCAACCCCTCCCATCTTTACACTCTCCAGTAACCTGGGAAAAGGTTGGAAAATTAAATCCAAGACAGTAAAAATGCAGAAAATAAGCTTTCAAATTGTTTCTCACACATGCCTGCTAGAACAAGGCTCTCACAACATCCCAGGTTCTGGAATTCACATTTCTTTGCAGAAATTCAGTGCTTGCTGGGCATGCTAAATAATTAAGCAGCCAGGGAGCATGGTATTTTGAGATTATATGGCTTTAACAAACTTGGGCAGAACTCAAGTCTCAGAAACCTCTATAAAATTTCAAAAGGCTTTTGAAATTCTAGAAAAGTGTCTTGGCCTCAGTTTTCTTTTTGAAATAATGCCTTAATTAGCCAAGTAGGAAGCATAACTTTTAGCACTTCAACTGGGCATTAAGAAAAAATTCTGAAAGACCAATAGCCTCCCCCATCTACTGCTAAGCACCATTTTGGCATGGGAAGAGGTACCTCAGGCTAAGATAATGCCATGGTAGTCTTGATCGCTGAGTGAACTCAGCTACACTTTATCCAACAGGTTCATAATTACAGGTGCACTCCTGAAATACAGCAAATGAGGACACACACGGACATGTCACTACAGAAGTGTTAAACACTGTGGACTATGCAATCTACTAAAAAAACTCAACAGATCAATTTTTACTGTTCTTTAATTAATATATCATACAAAGGAAAAACGCCCATGGGGAATTCTGAGGGTTTTGTGTGCCTGAGCATACTTCAATATTGCCACATTTTCTTACGATAGAGGATAGAGAGCCCTGACATCTTTTAGCTAAAGCTTGTAGCGGGTTGTTCTTCCAAAATTTTCCTTGGCTTTAAGGGAGGAGGTTGGTATTGCACAGAACTACCAAATCATTGCAATGCTAATAAAAGTGGATTTAAAAAATTCCATGAAAGTATGGGTAGGATGTCTAGAGTACAGAAGTTGTGGTCCACAAAAGTGTGACTGACACCATGGATGGACACTTGGAGGGGTCTTACTGAGCAGGGCGCTTCCATCTGCCTTTTTCTATGATGGTGCTTTACCCAGTCTTTCACCTGAGGTGCCAATTGTCCTCCTCCAACACCTGCCAGGCTATGTCCTTGCTGCAGCTCCCTCTAGTGCAGTGCCATGGCCCACGGTGCACTTGGAAGCCACTTGTATAAAATATTTGTAAATACAATAGGAGATAACTCCTTTCCCCATTGACCTGTATTCTTGTTGAACTGAATTTTGAGAGTATTCAAAAATGGTGTGAAAAACATATCACGGAAAATGACAGAGGTGCAAAAAGAAAGAACTTCAGCTGCAAGCTTCTTTGAAAGAGGGTTTCTCAGGATCTTGTAAGGCAGTGATCCTTTGCTCTCCTCTATGGCTGCTTCTGTTCCCCCGTGGGAAGCCAAAAGAACTGCAGCTCTGGTCAATGGCTGCTTCCTGGTCCTTGCAAGATGAAGCAGACACTTCAGCCCTGCCAGACCTTCAGGTGCAGCCCTACCTATTGCTGATTCTCCATCCTCCAAGCCTGTCTGAGCTTTGTAACACGGCTTAGGGAGCTGGGTCAAGAAGGCTTTTGGGGAGTGCATCTGATAGAAAGATCGGAAAAGAGCCATCTGTATCAAGGCATGGTTTTTAAGTGCTACATCTTGACAAGAACATGGTTCTTAACCTTATGAAAGTTTTGCTGCATGGCTTCTAAGGTTGCTACTTTGCAGCAGTTTTCCCTGAGCTCCTGTCCCAGTTCCCTGTTCACAGTCGTCTATGCTGAAGCCTACAAATAGGGCCAGTGTTTATACACTGCTGTCTTTCTTTAAAAAGACCACTACCTATATCACAACTTCCTAAGAAGATCTACCTGACGGAACTATCAAACCACAGCTCATTTCAACCTCTAAGTTATTCATTAGATAGAACACCAAAAAAGAGGAAAAAAAGAGCAAATCAGTAAGTTAGATCTTTACAAAGTCTCAAAATACTTCTGAAGGATGCTTGTCAGAACAAACAAATGTACCAAAGGAAGAAACAGCCTCATGAATTAAGTAAAAAAATAAATAAAGGGAAAACATACGAAAATTTCAACAACCCTGCCAATCTGTTGTGACCTGTACCCGTGCCAGTGGGCGGCCTCGGGGCACCGTAGGATTCCTCAGTGCAGTGCCAAGCTCCAGCAATATTGTTATGGTTAGAGAGGAATTTCTCACAAGAGCTAACAAAGGCAGAAGGTCATAAATAAACACAGCAGGATTGCCTTGTCAGTTCTCATTATTAGCGCTGCAGGCACTTGCTTTTCTATGGGCTGCTTACAGGTTCATTTAAGTGTAAGAGCTCCTCCTCAGAATTTCACATGCTCATAAATAAAGACAACATTTCATTAGAAAGAAAGGCACACCTAAGTTATTTTTTATTATGGCGTTTTTTTCACACACACCGGGGCACATGTGCTTGAGCCGGCTGGGCTGCCTGCAGCCACTCCATCCATACTCATCCTGCACTGGTCCAAACCTTACACTCGGCTCACCCAGAGCTCCAACACCCTCCTATGCTGGCCTCCGTGATGCCGTGCAGGCCTCCCTCAGACCATGACCATAATGAATGAGAGCCTCACTACTGTAATAATGGTCACCAGAATTACATCTGGGCAGGAAATGAGGCTGAGCTCCTAAACTGATCCTGACGTGCATTATACAACCAGGAACGCACAGCTGTGTGATCATTATTGCAATTATAAAGTGACATTTAGTGTTAATTTTCTTTTCTTACTGCATTCTGAAACAGAGAGGAGTCAGAACCAATAACTCTGGGGGTACAAATGTGCCAAAAAGGAGATAAAAGTTTTTAAGACTGCAAATGTTGATTCTTCATCACCTGTCAGAAGTTAACAAACAGCTGAGTGAAAACGCCTTGTATCTCACATACACATACCCACCTTTATCTATATTCAGACCTATATAAATGAGTGAAAAGTAATCTCTGTGTAAAACTAGACACGCTTGAAATAAATTAACACTATCATGTAGTGCATGCTGATTTCAAGTTGCAGATATAATGCTTTTCAGGATATTAGGGGAAATCAAGAGATTAGCAATGCTATCCCTAGAGCGTTTTTATTTTCTACTTATTACCCTGGAATTAAAAAAAAAGGTAAAGATGTTAATAAAGCTCAAAGGTTCACAACCTTGGAAACACTGCCAGTAAATAAAAAGTAAACAAAATAGCAGGCCTTATGTTATACAGGGGATGCCAAGCAATGGGAAAAACAATTCTTGGGCACCATTTCTTCCAACACAAGAGAGGTGGTAGAGAACGTAATTATTCACCTGCCAACCCCACCCCCTAAAATCCTGCAACCTCCTGTGAACTGTACTGAACACCAGTGTACCAGTACATTAAATGGTCGTGTCTATCTTTCTAGTTGGCTAAAATCTGACCGATGTTATTGTTACTATAAACTCAAATCCTCATCTTTTAAAGCAAACTACATGACCGACAAGCAAAAACCCTGGTGCCTTGCATGTTTTCTGTGAGAAGCTTGGGAAAACATTTTCCTTTCAGTTTGCTTCCTATCCCATCACCTGCTATCGAAAGAAGTCGGGTTGTTAGTCCTGATACACTACAGCAGAAAAGCCATGTTCAAAGAACTGTTTCCCTGAGCTGTGCAGCCCTTCATTACACACCATCCATCATTATCAACACCAGGAGTTGCTGGAACAGCCCTTGCGAATGAAAAATCTCCCTGTTTAACTTCTGGAGGCTGCCAGCCCACTCCCTTTGGCCTCTGTGCTGAGGCAGGGTTTGTACCTCAGGCAGTGGGCTGCTTTGTGCGCCCTCTGCCCACAGCCCACCCTGACAGGAGGGCAGCAGCCCCTCTCTCCTTCTGCCAGTGGGAACGCATGGAGCCGCTCTCCAAACAGCTGACCCTAAACTGGTTTCTACCACACAGAATACAGAAGGTGAGAGGGAAGGGGCTTTCTTCCTGCACACCAGCAATGGCTGGTGCTTCTTGGCTCCACACTCCTTGAGGAAAGAGCTGCTGGAAGTGGAAGGAGCTGGAGGAAAGGACAACAGTCTCCAGCTCATCAGTTCCTCTGTCTCTCCTGATCAGTAGGTGAGGCACTGCCAGGGCATGGGGCAGGCTGCAGTGCCTTCTGCAAGTACAGATGCTGCTCTATTTCCAGCCTCTTCCCTTTGCGCACTTTTTTCTTACTAATATTTTAAAAACATTTACATAGCAGACACGTTGCAATTAATTTATCTTCCCTGGTCAAAACACATTTACTTCTGTAGAAACACTCCTCTGCCACCCATTTCAAAAGAAGAGCTGGGTTTCAGCCCACTCACTCAAACGTAGATTTGTATTAATTCTTGTGCCTCACTAATTATTTCAGAAAAGGAGAACTCCTTACACAAGTTAGAGAGTGACCTAAACCTACTAAATGCTGTATGCTATGAATGGCAGTGGACAGAGACAGGGAGAAAGATGTTTTTCAGGGGTCTCTGCAGTGCTTTTAAGTCACAGGGAGAAGAACTTCAAGTTTCACAGACTCATCTTTTTTTCTTTTTCCTTTTTTTTTTGTACCATCTATTTTATTCTTCAGCGGTTTTGGTCATATTTCAGTAGCATGATCTCCATGGTTTTTGGGGACTTTTGATATCTTAAACTTATTTTACACAGTTACACACTTTGAATTTTCTAAAGAAAACATTATAGAAATATTTCAAAGACATCAAATTTCTAAATTAAATCATTAAATACTTTGTCCTATCCACAGTATATTTCACTGCCATAGATGCACTACTGTAGAGTTTTTCCTCTAGCAGTGCAAAATAATTATTTTATACAGTCTGAAAAAGGTCATTTTACATTTGTTAAGAGTATGAAAAAATTATGCAAGGAACAGTTGAGGAAGGGAGAAAAAAAGAGGTGATATATTCTTCAAAAGAATTATGCAGGTATTTTCATGTTACAAAATACCATTTGTTATTTTTCAATCAAAGAAAACTACAAGGAAACACCAAAAAGGTTGAACCAACTACTCTAAAAAATTATGAATTCCATAAGATCACAAATAGCACATTAATGTCAGAGTGTTGGCTCCCATTGACTCCTCAGGATTTTAATTTTGCTTTTTAAAGGGAGAAAAGAGCAGAGAAACAGAGAAGGCATCATTAGACTAAGTCCATCCTGTCTTGCCTTAATTTTAAGCTAAAACCCCCAAACTGTGTCCATGATCTGTATTGGTTTGTACCTGACCACTTCAGCTGTCCCTGACACTTGACCTGCTTCCAAAAAGCAAGAAGTCCAATTTAAGTTGACGGTCCTACAGGGAGGTAATGGTTTGACCCCTGGTCCCTCCACTGCAACCATTTCAATTCTCTAATGATTTCCCTGCAGGGTTCATTTACCAGTTCTGGGTCAAAGACCAGCACATCCACGAAGGCAAGGGGCAGCAGAAGCACTGCATGATGGATTTGAAAGTAAGTGCATCGTAAAGGAAACCTCCATCAATTAGGGATGGCCTTTGAATTCAAAACAAAAGGAAGCAAAGTGCAAATCATAATGTCTACTCTGCTTACTTTGGCAGCACATGATCTAGCAGATACATACGGTAAGAGATGCATTCTAGCCTAGGTGCAAAACCAGCAATCATCCTAGGGCAAACAGTCCCTCGTTTATCCTCAGAAGGGATGGCCTTTTGCTCACTCTGAGAAACTGGGAAGTTGAAGGGATTCACTGTTTGATTCCAGGCCAGCTTTTGCTACAACTTAGTACTTTGATATGTGCACCATGACTTTAATCAGAAATATTAAGACCTGCGCTAACTATGAAGCAAAATATTAGCCAGGTCCACTTCCAGTTTCTGGAATCTGTGGTTTAATTTACTTTTACAGGGAACTGCAAAACTACCAGTTATGAGTACATCTTTTCCATCTACCACATATTAAAATAGCTGCAAATTTCCTTTTTCTTCCAGTGCTTTTCAATAGTGGAATGCACTATGTATTTTTTTGGAAAGAAAGGTATGAGGAAGTATATTTAGAAGTACAGAAAAAGATGCAGTAAGTGCATAAAAATATGAACAATTAAAAAAACAAATGATATGTCTTGCTTGTTCCTAGTGAAAGATTGAGGGGAAAAAAAGAAATACTGCCAGCAAATATGCAAATTAAAAAAAATGTGAGAATGCTAAAAATAACTTTTAAGGAGGTCTCTGCTTTCCTGTGTGAAGTGATCAGGCAAAGACATGTTAACAACTCTGCTGATGCTAGAAGCCATGGCCATGACTAGTGGTCACTGAGCTCTCATCTAGTGAATTCTGCTAAGTTGCAACAATTAGGGAGCTATATCCACACATGCAACCCTCTTAATGCTACAATTGTAAGACCACCAAAATTAATACATTAAAGAAATCCTGCAAGTTGTGGTTTTGGTTTTTGGTGTTTTGCTGTGGTGTTTTTTGTTTGTTTGTTTTTTGTTTTTAATGCTTTTGGTATGTCTAGGTTTCCCTTCCCTATCTATTTTTGAAGGACAGGAGAAACTGCTTATCTGATATTCAAAATATGTTTGTTGTCATGCTTCTTGCCAAGGCTTTTCAAATTTAATAGTGATTGAGACCTCATAAAAATACTCTGATTTTCCAAGAGTTCCAAGAAGCCTGGAAAGAAAGGACTACACAGTGTTTCCACATAGCATTTGAAAACTACAAGTTGTCTTTTAAACTTTTGCCTGCCTGTGTGCATGAGTATCACATATTCCCTCCAATATTCCGCCCAATACTAATATGTGTGTATTATTTTCCAGCACAAGAAGCATAGAAACCTATATTCTTGCTAAAAGAGAGAAAGAAAAACGTGACTTTCTCCAACAACACTCGTGACTTTCTCCAACAATACTCAAAAAAAGAACATGACTGCAAAGTCTGAGAACAGCTGAATTTAAACAGGGAGCAGAGAGATAAAATAATAAGGAAAACACTGCAACAGACAAACTTTTTACATCACCTTCTCTTCACAAACGCAAAATTCAGAAGCTACGTAAAATCCTCAGTATTGAGCCCATCAAGCTTGCTGACTTTGAATCTCATGAATTACCTCCCAAAGCCTTTCTGTTTTGGCAAAAGTCAGGGATGGACAACATCCACTGGGATCTGAGTGAACGGGGTTTGTCTATGCAACCAGGCTGGCTGAGAAGAAGTTCTTGCTGCCAACCACACCATATGTGACAGGAAAACTTTTGTTAATAAAAACCATATTGATGTACTTGTTAACGACTTGAACAGCCCAGTAATTGAATTTAAACCAGTTAACTATTCACCAGGGCTTCATCAGCCCACCTCCTTCATCTCCTCTAGCCCTGTGTTATTTCAAAGCAACTGGAAGAATTTTACACCACCACCACCTTTCCCACCACAACCCTTTCACCATTATGTGCACTTGGGAAGCCTAGCATTTGAGCAGCTCATTTGAAGAGCTCTTAACTGCATTTTTGAAAGAACAAGGCAGTTTTATAACTCTCTCTCTACAAACAGAAGGCACTTATCTGGGGGGCTCTCTTATTTTCAGTCCATCAAAAAGTGACACCACTATGTTACAACTGGCTACCACCACGCAGACAAAGTGTGTCCATCCCTGACCTCAAAGGGATCAATCACATCCATGTTTCTATGAGGTTTGGGTTTTTTTATTAAAAGGGATCAAGGAAAGAAACAAAGCTTCCCAAAGTACATAAAATGTTTTAATGCATAAGTTTTTCAATTTCCTCATCAGCAACATTATTTGAAAGCTGAATTACTAGAAGGTTGCAATTACAAAAACATGGTTTTCAATATTTTTTTTTGAAGTGTAACTTTTTAATTTCTTTTTCCTCCTTTTCCATCAATTAAGTTTAATTTTTCCTGTGAGTCAACACAAGGGAGCTGACAATAAAAGCCTGATGCAGCAAACCTTTCCGGAGGCCCTTAAGCCAAGTGATTTCAGCTTATAATCAGGATATGCTTGTATTCACAACTACCCTCTCTATGGCTCCACCTCTGCTCAAAAGTGTGGTTTTGCAGGATTTCTTCTGGGCTGGCAACATTTTGCTTTTGTAGTTGTACACAAAAAATGGCTCACTACAAACATTACTAGAAATAAAGGAACTTATTTGTTTATTTTTCCTTTAATTAATATACTCTGTGCAGCTCATTTATCTCACACAGACCACAATTTACTATTGCATCTGATTAACTCCTTACTGGTGAGCATCTACAAAAAACGAAGACATTATTCTCAGAGCAGTCCCTCTCCCTCTCTAAATTCAGGCAGGAACAGAAAAGACAACAGTTGTCTTTAACTGTACACCAGGTCTCAGCCCATACAGTAATCATACACATTGCAACAGATTTGCACATTTGGGCAGCATCTCAACAGATTGATAGCTTGTCCGCAGAGATGTGAACTTATCAAGGTTCTGCTTAGTGTAGATATCCAGACAAGCAGTTGGCAGTGAGGTTTCTTCTGCACTAATTGCATTATTTTCCAAAAGTTCGCCCTGCCTGGGTGTCCAGGTAATTGCAATTAAGGCAAGAATCTGGTAATTAGAAATTCAAGTGCCCTGCCAAGAACAATACATTTCCTCTTAACGTGCTGCCCAAAGAACTAATTCACCTGGAAACGACAGAAGCTGATGTGAAGTGGCAGAGTAGATGTTGATTAAGCAACAACCACAGAAGTAAATTCCCTTCCCCCTAAAATAATTTAGACTCTAAGAAAGTGTTTTATTACCTTTGAAACATTTAAAATAGATAAAAGAATCAAAATTCCAGTCTTCCAAACAGCAGCATTTTCTGCTCCTGTGTCTGCTTAGAATTGCTGGAACGTCTTTCTTGAAGCTGAAAATACAATGCTGGTCGTACTTCCCTTCGATCTCCCACCAAAAGCTAACTCTGTACCATGACTCAGCAATTACTGCTCGCAGGCATTACTGAGGAAGTATCAAATCACTTAGAAATTTCTGAAAAAAGTTTAACACAGAACAATAAATACATTTTTTTTAAAGTACAAAGCAAAGCCACTCACAGTTTAGCACTCTCACAGGACAGAAAGATACTATACTGTTCTCTAAATTCCAGGTTTTCAAATGGTATTGTTAGTTGGAAACGAATGGTTATTTTTTACTATTGCTACACATTTCTTTGTAACTCACAGCTGTTCTTGTCAATTCAGAATAACATCTCTACCCCAAATCTTGGGCCTTGCCTCTTATAGTTAATATCAGTTCTTTTTTTCAGGAAACACAAAAAGCCTTTTTCCAATGGGGATAAGAAAACTCTTACTTTGCATATATTTTGTACGCGTGTGTGTGCGTATTTACACAGTTACATGAACACAGATGTTTCTGTCCAAATCAAAGTCCTGGAATCATGTGCCTGGCTTTAGACATAACTGTGACTATTCATTTTTATATAGCTGAACAATTTCAAATTCAAAGATGGAAGGCTCTGGGACAATGTTATTTAAAATTATTTGAAAAAAAAGGAGGGAGAAATTCCTTCCCTCTTTCTGAATAAAAATGTATACCAGGTCCACATTCACGTTAGATGAGTCAAGGGAAGTGCTCTCTCCTGTACTGCACTCTGCGGTTCCCAAATAGCTTCTTTTGGATGACATCACTACCTCTTCTAGTGTGCTACCCAGGCACTATTAAAGGAGCTTCTGTTGCCTTGTCTCATGTTTCACCCACTGGAGGCTTCAATAAAATCCCATCACTGGGATTGATCTGGGGATCAAAAACCACCACAAGCATCATTCACAGAACCCAGAGCGCACTTCACAAACGGAGCCTAGAGCAGCACGCAAAGTGTGTATAGAGCCCTGATGGAAAACTATGAAAAGGAAAGGATGCTTTGAAATTTTCAAGTTTTGTTGTTGGTTTGCTTTCATAAAGCACCGTAAGAGCAGTTCTGCTCCCCTCCCACCCCCAATGTTTTTCAGTCTAAAAAATTACTCCATTCTCTCCTGACGTCACCCTGTTTCCTATTGCCTTAGTGGGTTTCCAAGATTTCTTAGATCATAGCCAGACATAACTACTAAAGGAACAAACTGAGATCATCAAAACCTCATGACTGAAATGCAGAAAACAAAATAAAATGTACCGTTTTCACCACCCACCCCAGAAGTACATCAAGTGCACAGCAAGAAAAGCCTACAGTAAGAAATTACCTCTCACGCGCTGCAGCAAAGCCTCAGGAGCTAATAATACAAGAAATAAAACTGCTGTTTTGATTGATAGATCTGTTAAAGTTTCTTATCGCTTATTTCCAACAATGTCAGTCAAAAACGTTTCATTTTTTATCAGTAACAAAATAAAGTTATTTTTGCCCGAGAATCTAAATTATAGATACTTACATGTAGAGAAAGAGCACTAAGCCAAGTGACAATTGGGGACTAATGTTTTGCAACTGACCTAACAATGTATCAAATAAAAAATAACAAAGATTAACTCATACCATCTAACACACTGTTCCTTCCTGTAATTCATTTCAGCTGATCATAAGCAAGTTGCTTAGTTCAGATATATTGGGTTTTAACCTAAGTAATCTTGCCCTTTACATCATGATACAATAGAGAAATTAACTGTATGGATTCTTTGGTCATGTAACAGACAAATTTTACATGTGTTACACAAGTATTTACATATATTTAATGTTCATGAAAATACACACATTTGTATATACACAACACATACAAGGTAATCTTTGATTGGTAAAGCTGGGTACTGAAAAATGGCTCACTCTCAGCAAGGCTTTGCTGTTGTATCATAAGTGATTTTTATTTTCCAGGGCAAGTTAAAATCTTTTGTTCAAGCAGGATGAAAATCCTCTAACCTGCATACTGATTTTATAGTTACAACATGCTGAAAGTCATTGGATGCTTTGTACAAGGCATAACAGTGAAAGTAGTGCTTTGTGGGGAATTTGTGGGGAAAGCCTGAAGGAAGTTAGGAGCCTTATCCTCCTTGCATATACACACACTTACACAGAAGCAGATGCACACCTGACTGCATCCACGCAGTTGGATAAAATAATTTCCCAAGGTGCTGACACGGTCTGCACGCAAGCGGGGCAAGGCCCCATTCTCTTCTTCATTAAAGGGGTACATCACAACCCAGAGAACAACAGAAAACTCTAAGAGGCCACAAACCACAAAAATGGCAGAAGAATTTAGACCAAATGAAAGGGATTTGTCATGTCAGAAGTTATCAGATCCCAGGCTGATGGCATGTGTGGGTCTATTCTGCTGCTTCTGAACACCTGCTGGAGGGACCTACTCCCACCTGGGACCCATGATGAACAGCAGCTCCCCTGTTCCTTTCCACAGCCTCTTCTCATCTGTGGGCTGCTGGACTAGGATTCCAACTTACACTACACTAGACCACACTGTAACAATGTTATCTCCATCAGCTCTGCACTGATGTTAAAGACCTCAATAGTGTGCCAAGCACTGGCCATGCTCCCCAAAGCTGACAGCTGTCAAGAGTGTCCCACCTCAAGAAGCAAAATTGTCTGAGTTTCTCTCTGGACCACAAAATCCATTTCTTATACAGAGAACATTTTATCACAAACTAAGTAATGTAGAACAAACTTTCTCTTGTAACATTCTTAAAAATGATTAATAAGGGATTTTTAGAAGTTAAGATTTTTCTATATAACACTACATAAAACAATAAAAGAGCATTTTACTGCTTCTTTCTTCAAAGATGCACAGCTTTTCTGAGAGCTGCATCCATTCAAGTAATGGAAAGAAGCCAAGGTGCAACCAGAGGCACTTACGTTTTGAAATCCAAATGGTCACTTTAGAAAAATCATACTAACCAGCACATAGCAATATAAATTGCTCTATAAAAGCAGAAAACTGCCTTATAAACTGCTGTTTTAAAACTAACTTAAGAAAAAAAAAATAGGTTAACAATAGGCTATGTAGCTGTAAAGTAAGTTGCCAGTCCCCAACCAAGACAATGAAAATCAGCAAAAAAGAAATTTTGGTGAATGGCAGAAAGAACAAGGTGACGAATATATTTGGGGGAGCAATCAGGCCTTGCAAACTTTACTTCTGCAGCAGAGTACATGTATAGCACTGCATCCATCTCAAGCTGGCATCCAGCTCACCATGCATGGTATTCTAGACAAATTCATTATCATTCAATAAGAATGACTCAAGAGCCAGTATTTTCTAGAAAAAACCAGATTTACTGCAATGGACAAGCAGCAGATTGCTAGCAGTTAGACAGGTTTGGGGACAAGTCAACCACACCGCAGATAACTTCCTCCATTTTATAAAGGTTCAGGTGTAACACAGATACCTTATTTTCCTAAACTACAAATTGGAAGTCCTTTCCAAAAAACCTATCCAATGTCTTTGTGAAACAGACTCCAAATATTTTTCTGAACCACAGGCAAAGGCTCATGCAGATGCAAAGAATGACACAACAGGAAAATTACTGGATGCCTTCACTGCTTCTCATTAGCTAATTTTTTTTTTTAAAGAAGATACAGTTTCTAATGACCTTCCCACCCAAAGGGTAAGAGCTTTGTCACTTGTGAGTTATTTGTATACTCTTGCTAATTGTATCGTTACACTCCTCCAACCAATATGAATATTCATTTTATCTCACTTCTCTCTCTGTGCACTTATTAACTGTATAACACAAATACTCAAGAGATTTTGCGTATGTGTGTATATATGTATGTGTGTGCGTGATATTATTTATGTAAATCTACAGCTGACCTGTGCACACAAACCACTGTTCACCAGTGGTGTCACAATCCTTAGAAACAATGTTTTAAAGGTCTGAACTGCAACAAAAATTGCAAAGATTCAAAATAACCAAATTTCACCTCTAACAAATCCAGTTCCTTTTACAACTATTTTCTCGCCAAGGATACAAACTCACCGAGCATTTCTTCTCATTATTGTTACTATTATTTACTGAACACTAAACCGTGTTTTGTCTTATATATTTAAATTAAGAAAGTAAGCTGCCTAAAAGGCTGCGTCTTGTCGTGTTTGCTTCTATCTGCTGCTACAGTTTTAAAGCACATTTCCCTTTATTTCACTTTTCCACAAGCCATAAAAAAACTCATTTCTAATTCATCCGTTCGTTCAGCTTAACCTCTCTTCTCAGCAATTAAAGCACTCTGCGCATCCCTCATCTATCACACAGCCAGCTAAATAATGCATTGCGTCCTCCGCTCATCTTTTATCATCCCAAATGACAGGTATTAGCATATCTCCCCAGTCAATTACAGTGCAGCGGAATAATCACAGCATAATTGGGCGAAAGCCACTCTAATCACCAACCCTGCAAACTCGCAGAATAAAAACTGAGTGGCAGTTCAGACAGGCCTTGCTCTTGTCCATGACTCCAGCCAACAGGCTTGGCAGGTCTCCATTTCCTTCTGCCTTTCCAAACTTGTTCTTTGGGGCTAAACTTCTCAGCACACACGCACGCAACCCGTTTGGGTTTTCTTAAAGGAAGACCAGTGCATGGATAAATATTACCCAAAGACTATTTGCTAACAAATGCCAGCCTGGAATACAGCACAGCTGTTTTCTGCCCTTCAGATCATCCAGTGGGGCTCTGCTTTACAGACTGGCTTTGACAGATGGGTTTGTTGCTCGAGGTAGAAAGTTTTACATTTCACGTTAAAGCAAACAGAATTTCTTTTCCTTTAAGTATAAAGGATTTATGAGATCTAACACAGTTAGGTACTGCTTTAGATGGTGCTTCTTACTGCAGACATTAGCCTTCTGGTTTTCAACACTAGTGAGATGCACACAAAGCATAATTTTTTTCTGTTGTCTGTTTAATACATCTAGATTAAAATCCTACAGATATATTTGAACATAAAACAAGGGTTTCACTTGCTAAACAAAGAGACAAAAGTAAATTAACATCACATTGCTGTCTCCTGTGCTCAATCTGAGTAAATGAGAGTGTCAACAGAAATTCTCCATGGCCATTACACCAACTACAGGATAACGGGTTCCTAGATGTGCGCCCTTCCCACAGCTCTCACACTGGTGGTGCAGGACTAATCTCAGGTGAGCTACTTGCTCCGAGACTTCCCCTTCTGGGATTCAGAGCCATGTTCTGATGGAGGAGCTACCTGTGGACAGTGGTGGGACCACACCAGGCCTGTGTGTGCTCCTGGGATCTGCCTACCCTATGGGGCAGGAGTGCATCAGCTCTGCAGTCTGGGATCCTCTCAGCAGTCAGAAGCTGAGGGCATGAATAGTGCCCTGGGAAATTAGGATATGAATTGAATTCAGAAGAAGATTTTCCACAATACTGCATCGGTACAGTTGAAATTTTCAAACATATTACAAACGGGGAAAGTCTTCTGAAATCTAACAGCCAAATAATCTTCTTTGAAATTCTAAGAGAGATGTACTAAATTTGTGCTGTTGTCATCACCGGTAGCAGGCTCGAGTTGAGCATATTTTCTAGTTCAGCCCCAAAGAGAGAATGAAATGCCACTGAAGAAAAACAGCAGTCAAACATATAACCAGACCATCAGCATAGCGCATTCCTGCTGTTTGCTAAGCAGTGTGCATAACTACAGATTTTACCCAGTGTAAGGTTAAATAGCACATAATGACAAAAAATCAAGACACTTTCTGGAAGTAAAGTTTAGGCAAGTTACATACCTATTTTGGTCTAAAGGGAGGGGGTTGCTTTCACTTCCTTGTACTAAATACTTGAGAACTTACACATTATTTTAACTAGAACATATCATCATTTTAAAATAGCATTTAATGTTTCATCTTCTTTCTAACCTTTTTGCGCCCCTAACTATTTTCTCTAAACCACTTCCAAATTTCTACCCCAGCGTAATTTCTTTTTCATTGGCAGATTTAATACCAGATACATTTAATCAGCGGTGATCTTCGCATCCTTGCTTTCCAAAATAGAGCTGAACAAGATAGGGAGGTGTGGACGCACAGTCCTAAGAATTTTTCTCTCTCTCACAAATCATGTAAAAAACAAAAATAAACTAGAATATTTTTAATCTTTCTAATCCTATGTTTTGCTAACTGAAGCCGTAAGGCTTCAGCCAATCACCCTGGGGGTGGTTAACCACTGTCCAATCATTATTAACCTCTTGACCTCTATAAAAGATGAAATCAAAACTCTCTTCTGCTTCTGCTCTTAACACCTGTAGTTCTTCTTACTCCTCACTGCTGCAACAGCGACAGGGAGGGGTTTTTTATTTATTAGTTTTGTATAACATTATATAATATCTCAGTATATAGTTCTGTGTACCAGCACTGTTTCATACAGTGAAGCTATGGGAACAATTTGGTATTAAACCCTTGTTACAAAGCTGGGGAGGGAAGAATAACAGCTTGTGTGTAGGACAAAGAGAAATACCTTCCTTAGCTCTTTGTCTTCCATAAGATCTACGCTACCGATTTTCCACACACAAGCTGCTGCAGACACAGCATAAGTGAGAAGGGGAAAGCAAGGCTTGAGACTTTCACACTGGAAATGAAATGGTGAAGGATCTGTGTTTCTGTCCCCTGAACAGAGCTGAGTGTTCACAAAGATGTGGTAACTATTCAGCTTTCTGTGCTGCTTCTTTCTTCTGTGCCACCCCAGAGCCAATGCTTGCTTCTTCTGCTAAGAGCCACAGAACAAAATACCTACCACCTGCACCCCGTCCAACACCTTTCATCTTCACTCATTTCTCATTTGAACTTTGGCTTAAAAGAACAAATGGCATAGAGTAGTTACACAAAATAAAATTTTCACTGTTTTAAAATTCCAGTGTTACTCTGTTGCATTGCCTTCCAAGCTGCTTACACCACAAATAGATGAAGGATGCTTTCCAAATTCCAGCTTATTACCTTTTATAATGTTAGGTACTGTGTTACTCTCAACAGATTCACTGAAAACGATGTGACTTGGGGCAAAGCCAATCAACATGAAAAAAAAGCCATTAAAATTGGCTTTAAATCTTGGCTTTCAACACATAGAAAGACTTGAAAAAATTTTTAATTTCCCTCCTGCAATTGCTGATTTCACTCCTGTTCTGTACAAACCCCAGTAAAGTGAATGAAGGCCAGTCAGCTAGGTCATAACAGGTTATGTTGAAAAAACCACTAAGTTAAATGCTGTTACAGGAACCTTTATAAAGCCCTACAGACATTACTTTTCTTTCTGCACTGCATTTACTGCTCATAAGAAGTGTTCAAGAGCTATTGAGGTTTCTTCATTTCTGCAATCTAAAGGCCCAGTGCGTATCCCTGAACAAGACCCACAAACACTGCCCTTCTCATCACCCTGCGCTAAGAAATGCATCTGCTCTGCTTTTCTTCTTCCTTTTTATCTTTCTCCATTCCCAAACACCAGCATCCAGCTTTATGAAATTAAAAAGTTCTCTGTGAAGAAGCAGGCTAAGACCAAATCCAATTCTGCAGAAGTACACAAGTCTCCCTAATTTCTCAATGGATACATCTGGCAAAGCCAAAAACTGAAGGATTTGGCAGCCTCTATAAAAAGCCTTCCCAGGAACTGGTGACATATTCTGAAGTGCAAACAGCCTTCGTAACAATTTGTTTCACCTCCAGGGGCACAGGTTTCTATAGTCCTATTCCAACAGACCTTGCTGGGGCAGGTTAGAATTGTAGAATGGTTTGGGTTGGAAGGGACCTTAGAGATCATCTAGACCAGCCCCCATGCCATGGACAGGGACACCTTCCACTAAACCAGGTTACTCAAAGCCCCATCCAACCTGGCTTTGAACACTTCCAGAGATGGGAGATTCACAGCTTCTCTGGGCAACCTGTTCCGGTGCCCCAACACCCTCACAGCAAAAAATTTCTTCCTATCATCAAATCTAAATCTAGTCTTTGTCAGTTTGAAGCCATTCCCCCTTGTCCTGTAACTACAGTTCCTGACAAAATGTTAGGGTTTGAATGATGAAGGTTAGGGCTCTTCTGTCTCCTTCACTGCTTTTCTGCTTTTACAGAAAAAATCATGGTAAGAAAATGTAAACTTGCACCCAGATACTGAAACTCAAACCAAGTTCCATGTTTTAAAGTACGACTGTCTGGACTACTGTAAATATACCTACACGTGTTATGAGGTTTGTAACTTCTGGTAAATAGCTAGGAGTAGTTAACACCTTCTGCAGTATCATCTGTCAAAGGACCTCCTGATAGGCACCTAATTTAAAGAATGCACAGATTATCCTTAAAATCACACAACTCTAATTCTACAACATCATGTTATACCAGGACCATTCTCAGCTGTTACGAGGAAGGAAATAAAAAACACACTGATCACACAGTAACATCAAGACCTTAGCCTAAGTTTTGGATATTGCCTGCTCGATGGTACACCCAGACACATACTGGAGTTCATACTTTTGAGGAAAGGACAATTCATCTAATAACAACATCCAAAATCATGCTCTAATAAGTAATTTCATAGGAAACATGAAAGGCTCTGCAAACAGCAGCTTTTAAGAAAACGTTTCAGCATTTCAGATGGAAAGAGAACATGTCATAAAAACTCCTCCACCAACACCTGGAACAAAATAATGGCTTAAAAAACCCCTTTTAAATCTACATTACTTGGAACTGAAATTTGGGAACATTATTTTCTTTCATCCATGATCAAGATTCTGTAAGCAACAAATGGGTCAAGTTCCACCAAGATTTCCTACAGATGCAGTATTTTAGTTCCTCCAAGCTGCATGCAAATTTCTACCCAGCACAGGAATTTCCGTGTTGATGTTTAGAAAGTGCAAATGTGACATGCTGCAGCTGCCTTGCATATAATGAGACACAATTCTCAGTCCTGGACAATGCCTGTCTGCAAAACTGAAAAGAGGGAGAAACATAAACTATACTGCAAGGTAGTCAGAGAAACAGCAGAGGAGGAGGGGGAAGGGAAAGCATGGGTTTAACACCAGCCTCAGCTCTACAGTGATGATGGAGAATTCTGGAAATTAGTCTTTGCTTCTCTGAACATTATTCTGCTCACAGTGGACACTATCATGGAGTCTGAATGCAAAAAAAAAAAAAAAAATGGTCTGCAGAAAAAGCATGAAAGATAAATTCAAGAACTGATGGGAAGATGTATTCTCCGGAGCAAGTGGCAGGGAACCATAAGCTACTACTCTTTAAACTGGGACCTAAAGACTGTTGAAAACATGCAGATTTGCACAGTTTAGTCACACAGGAACTCTCTCCTGTATGCAAACTCTTCCTGTTCTCACTAAGGACTGTCCTAGAGAAACAGACAGAAATATAGTCCCTTCCTTCACAATTGCACTAGCTTATGTTTTAAAAATTAGGCAGCAGTATCCCTTTATCATGGAACTTTCATTATCAGTGCAATACTGTAATTTATTTTAAAGTCAATTTCACGTTTGTTTTGTGGACCTTGAAGGATGTTAAAATACTGACATTCTTATTAAAATACTTTTATTCCAATAAATCTCACAGCCCTAACACTTATTTATCTTTTTCAAGAACACTCTAATAATTATGACCTATGTTCAATTGACTTGATGACTAATGAGTCCTCCCATACCCAAGTAAAAATCCCATAAGCTTTGACAAATTGCACAGATGTAATGTCGTAGCAACACTCACTCACTACTTTTCCAGAGCAAAACAGGAGTACCAAGACAAAGCTGAGAGGATAAATGCCTTCCCTAGAATGCTGTTTTCCCATTTCCCTCTTCTTTCCCAGGGGGTGGGAGCATAGTGAGGAAAACAAGCATTATATTCCAGCCACAAAATCCTTAAATCTGAGAGGAAAGTCAGGAACCTCTTTTAATGTAAAAGACTTCCTACACTACCTGGATTCTGCCAGTAACAGGAACGATGCCTCATTTTTTTCCATGGATCTTTCAGCATAACCACACCTATGCCATGGGGATACAAGTGTCTCCAAAGGAACAGCATTTTCCACTCAAGAGAAAATACAGTTAAGTTCTTATTACAAAGTATAATACTCTGCATTTTAGTTACTACTTGGAGGATTGTAAGAAAAACATACATGGTCCCAAAAATGGGATGAGAGCTCCCTTATCACAAAAATAAAGTCTAAATATATGAGAAGCAATCAGTTCTATGCATAGCTATTCTCATTCCCTTGCTATACGTGCATGAATGAAAGCAGGCACATGGGCTTATTACATTTCTTAGTATACATACAATATCGAGGAAATGATATAATCTTTGGTTATCTAGGACTTTCAAATCCACATTATTAAATAACTTACATCATCTTAAAGACAGGTTAGAAAAATGTCATGGTTTTCTTCTATAAACAACGTTAAAGAAATGAGACAAATTAATAAAGTGACTGAATTTAGAAAATGGTTGCAAAAAGTGCTTTCTCTAAATTAATTATTAAAACCACTTATGACGCTCTCTCTGGACCTGGATAAGGTCCAAATAGTATTTTGGAGTTAGACATCTGCTCATCACATCATCTACCTTATAATTTCCTCACAGACTGGTTCCAGGTATTAAAAAGCCTTTTTAAGTCTGGAATGATGAGATCCAACTACAGAATAAAAATGCTAACATAGATGCACTTTAAAACAACTTCTGTTTTAAAATATTGTTTCCTTTCTGATTTGCAAGATCATATGTATGTAAGAATAGAAACTATTTGCAACCCCTTTACAAATAGTTCCTTCGTAGCAATTTACCACAGAAATGTATGAGTTATTATAAAGCATTTTGAAATCCAGAAATATTATATTACAATTTTGAATAAGTCAGTGCCTAAGTAACTTTCAAAATCCACTTTAAAAACCTGTCTTTCCATTGTTACACAATGACTCGAAAAAGGGAATGTTTCCCCTTTGCTCAGCTATCGCAGATGCCACCTCTGGGACGGAGGAGCCGAGCACCAGACGTTTGTGCAGCCCTTTTGAAACTGAAGACTGGCACCCGCAACACTCCTCCCAAATTTATTATGCTCTTTCTTATAGCTCAGCAGTGACACATAAGCAACAAGCAGAGCTGTGAGCAATCTACAGTGACAATCTCAGGCTTATTTTATTTTCACCAAAGAGTTTACTATTACTGCCATCCATGCTGCTAGTATGCACAAAATTGAGCCAGGGTATAGAAAATCTTTGATTTTATTACTTCCAATTGAGCACATACAGCTCTACAGATACGCAGTCAGAACTTCATAGGTACATAAGCCTTTTGCAAGATGTTCTCAATGTGCACGCGAAAATTCAGACTGTATGCATAAAGAAATCTCAAAATTGACAGAAACTGAACCTAGCTTTTCCACTTACACCTCCTAGCACAAAATTTAGTGTGCAGTAGGGAGCCGTAACTTTGAAATAATAACAGATAACATTGCATTTGAGCCTTATTTCCTGTTATTTGGGGCCTCTTGCCTAATTTTTTTTTTAATACTAAAATGACAAGGGGGCAAAACCAATTACAGAAACAAGGCAACCTGCTCTTAAACTGATTAGCCTAGATGTCAAAACGGTCGTATTCACTTTTACTGAATATCTTTCCAGCAAAGCAAATCCACTCTCTTCTAGACCAAGTGTCATATACAAGTGTACATACGCAAATATGTACACTTCAATCTACTGACTGGTGTTTGATCAATTTACATAGTCAAGTGGCTCACTCAGACTCTCTGTGCTTTGAGGTTACATGTCCCAGAATGTACTGAGCTTGTTGGCATTTCAAAAATTAAATTTAGAAAAAATGTGTTACTTCACAGTTCTTTCCCCTAAGTTACTAAAATATTTAAGTGTAAAATATTCTACATCTAGAGATAAGGGGATAAATCAAAGATCAAGACAATGGACTTTCATTCAACACCAGTCCTTTTCTGCACCTTTCATCTCTTTATCAAAACACAGAGAGATGAGCCTTGAGGGAAGCAACCCCTGGAGTGAGACATTCCAGGCCTGCTGAAGTATGCAAGGAGGCCACAGTGCAATGGTCGCATGTATTTGAGTGTAGCGAAAACCATCTTTCACTTTTAAATTAGAACATGCTGAACTCAAATAACTTTGCAGAGCAAAATTGGAAGTGCAAGACTAAAATAAGAAGAGACAATTCTAACTGAAGAAAGACCTGGAAATCTATCCAGTCCTGACAGGCCTTTTTTCCCCTCCAAAACCTTAAAGATGTGCCAGCAGCAAAGTGAGCAGGCGAAGCCCTCTCCTCTGTTGAAGCACAGGAATCATCTGGGCCTCACTGGAAGTTCATTTCAGATTTTGCACACCACGGCACGTAGCTCTGGGTAGACTTCAGGCTCCACACAACTCTGGTTTTGAAAAGCTCTCTAATTGAGGGCTCTTGAAATATTCAAGGTTAAGCAGGAACATCCTGCCCAGGGTGGCATGCTGGCCTTGCTAGAGCTGTGGCACCCAGCCCACAGAGTGCCGGGTGTGACTGGCCAGGCCAGTGCTCCCCCAGGAGTGAGGTTACGGCTGCGGTTTAGCACAGCACAATTTGCATTGTGGAGATGTAAAGGTAAGGCACTGGTGTCCCAGCCAATACAATGAAGTAAGAGGCATTCTCAGTATGGCTGTTTCTTATGCGTGTGCACACTTGGGATTTGAAACGTATATTTTATCAGATTTAGCTGAAGGATGGTCTTTGCCAGAACACTATGACAGGATATGTATGGAATGCAATCTCCAAATTACACTGTCATAGTTTAGAGTATAATTACTTTAAATCACTGTAAAATATCACAAACTAACCCCAAATTTTAGTGATCAATGCTCTTTGGCAAAATCTATATTCACAGTAAAGATCAACAAGAAGAAACTGTGGCAATAGCTGCAGCAGGAAAGAAAAAGAACCAGGTGCTGCCATATAAGCTGTTGGTTTTAATTACTTTTAATTATGTCACAAGATAATTCAGTATTTTAGAAATTACTGCAGAAAGAATTTATTACATACTTTTGAAACATTTCTATTCTAGACTGAAGATTTCCTTCTGCCTGGTCTGAAGGAAGTAAGTGGCAGTGGGCAAAAACAAAAACTTCTTCGGCTTCACTTACTGGAGGATTTAGTGATGAGGGATTAAAAATATGCAACCAGTCTTTATCCAACTCCCTACAATTTAAGGCAAAATAAACAGAATTTAACTCTCAAATGTGGAAAGGACATAGTTCTCTTTTTACTCTTTAACACTGGTTTTCTTTGTTTAACTAAGATCTTGTATTTAAAATCTGATGGTGATACGATCATAGCACATTACCCATGCACAGGTTCTCACCCGTAATCCCAGAACACCATATGAGCACAGCCTAGACAAATGAGGGCACACATTCCTTCCTAGGAAGGATGAATTTCAGGGTATCTTCAAGTCCTAGCTCAATCCCTCTGAAATCAGAGAGGGATATGACCCACACTGCTCTCTTTCTTGGCCATGGAGCACCAACATGATTATCTGCACATTCCTATACAAGATTATTTTTAGCCCAACTCTCACTTGCTGTGAGAAAAAGGTGCCTGAAACAAACCCTGAGAGCCCACTAGTTACTTCAAATAATGCTGACTCCCTGGTAAAGCAAATGGAAGAGTGGTGGGCTAAGTAATTTAGAAACCAAATAGTTCTGCACATCACTACCAGGAATGGGCTGTGCTACAACGTGTGTCTGTGTACACATATGCCTGGTGGTAATGTGATCCACACTATTCTCTGTCCCTGTATTTTGACTTTAAACTTGTGACTGCCATTTTGGCACAAAAATGAAATGCACAAAATGATGGCCCAGAAGGAGCTGGAGTACCAGGGGTTGGTATTGGTTTTCTGCAGGGAGGAGTGTTGCAGTCACACTGAGCTTCTCCCAAAGGAGGAGGAGCCCCATTAGCACCTGGCTGACACGAGGGAAGGAAAGCAATTGGAGGTGAGCAGAAAATTCTGAGAAGCTCTGTGCAGACATTACAGGAAGATTTAGTGCGCAGGTATGGTATGAACCAACTTATGAAAAAATTACAAGATCAACAATTATTTCATTTTAAAACATGCAAAAATCCTGCCAAAAAAAGACAGAAAAGCCTATGTAACTAAACATAGATACGTAAGAAATAAAATTTTACATATATATTTAAATACACAGCCTTGTGTATATATATTTTATATTTTCACGTGCATGTATAAAAATAGTTTTGAGTATTTTAATCGAAGCAAGCACAAATTGATTTAAATTAATCTCTGAACATAGTGGAGAGCCAGCAGAGTAATTAACTGTGTTATTTATTAATTATTATAACCATACCAACTGTCCTTTCTCTTCATCTCTCCAATAAAAACAACTCGTTGCTAATCCACTACAGCTGCAGAAACTTCTATGAAATGTTAGTTAAGGTAATAAAATAGCTCCAGTGTTAGGTAAGGAGGATCCATTTCTGCCCTTGAATCATTTATGTCAGATTATAATCTTCAGTGAAGAATCTGATGTTATTTCAACAATCCAATACCTCACTGGCACATGCTAGCACACAAAATTACACAGCAATATAGTCTGAATAGGAAATTGGTCACTGAACAAGCTAAATCTGCATGAAGGAGAAAGACTGGAAGAGTAGGATAAAGGTGTGAGGGTAGAATGTTGTGAGCAGTATCAGAAAAATAAACACATAAATGGGAAAGGAGGAAGGATCATAGAAATGCAACTTAGTCGAAAAGATTTCTTTCATTATCTGCTGGCACTTTCTTTTTATCTACAACTAGTTGCCTCTATTGCAGTCAATAACCTGAGTGGGCATAAAACAGATTTTTCTCATGGTTTGGATCAACACAGGATATAAACCACAACTGAAATACATTTCCACGTGCTAAACCCAGCAATGATTATTGTAATCCAATTGCTTATGTAGCATACTTTGACAACTAAGGTGGTAGGCACAGGGAATACAGAGCAAAAAGGAAGGCAGGAACACATTAGTTCAGATTACTGCTTTCCAAATCTACTTTTGTTTTGTTGGTGTATTGTTAAATCCTTTTTGTGCTTCATAGGAAGCCACGCATTTTGATGACAGTTAGTCATAACAACTTCTTTATTTTGTTTTTGGTTTAAAACGCCTATGATTTGCACACCCTGACACCTGCTGATTTCATGCCCTGCCTCTTCCCGTCAAAGCCCCTTCTTGGCTCTCCACATGAGGAAATCTCATTTATCAAATTCTGTTAGCGTAAGGGGAAGGGCTATGCTGAGCTGAGCTGTGGCCTTCATTAAACATGCAGAACATAAACTGCTGACACTAAGCACAGTCAACCTGCAGCATGGCAGAGGAGGGGTAAAAAAGGAAAAAAAAAAGACCAGTGAGACAGAAGGAATGATGTGATGGTGAAATAGGAATAAAAGTCACAGTTTTGCGAAGCATTTAAGTCATACTGGAGTCAGTGAGATTTAATCACAGACCTGAAGTTAAGCATGTGCTTAACTTTGCCAAACAGAAATAGATCACTAAATTATGAATGGAACAATCTATTTCTGTTTCCAGGAACATGGACACTTTGTACTCCAGACCAGTCCCTCAGGGAATGAAAAAGGTGAGGGGGAAAAATGACAACAAAATTGGAGAAAACAATCCCTTCTTCTACTCAAAATACTAGTCCAGATAGAGGAACCACACGTTATCTTTAACATAACAGGATTTAAAAGGTTGGTATCCATCATTTAGGTTCCAGGAGACAGAAAAGAGCAACTGCCATTATGGTTACTACTTTCAACACGGTACCAAAGGCCAGGGCTCTGAATAGAAGAAAAATTTGTAAATTTGGAATAAGCAAGCATGAGAACAGAAATGAATTAAAAATCAGAATTAGGGCTGAGGGGGAACAAAGTGACTTTTTGAATTTTCACTTCACTTACTGTTCTTGATATTTTTTTGCCCTTTAATTCTCAAAGATAGCTGTGTAATGCTGCCTACAATAGAAACTTGAATTTAATAGGCACGAAGCAGAAGGTGTGTCGCATTTTCCTCTGATCACAAGGAACAAGCACTTAGCTGTAAGAGATCCACAATGAGTCACTGCAGGGAGGAATCAAATGCATCACAGGTACATGCAAGCCTTTTTTATTATTATTCTACCAACTGAAAATGCATTATAACATACAGCCCTAGGGGAAAAAAATCAATTTCAAACCACCTAGTTCTATAAAAATATATAATTTACCAATCACATATGCCTGCATTTACACAGTTCAAGGAGAACTAAGGCAGATTCAAAGCAGGGGTATGTGGGGGGCAGATGGATGGAGGGGGATGTATACATTTCCTCTGTAAGCTTTTCTTGGTATTTATAAATACATTAATAATTCCAAGTTGAAACTGTCTCAGTACTAAAATGAATGACTTACCATCAAGTTTCAAACAGCAGCTAAAAGTTATTTTAATATTATCCAAAAATAATATCATATTAACATTTTCTGATACTTTCACACCTCTTAAGACACTTCTCCAAAGTTAATCTGGAAGCTAAGTACCTTAAAATTAATGGCTGTATTCTGCCACCCTTTTCCATTCTGAAGATCATATATTCCAGACAGAAAGAATTTAGCTCTGATCAACTAACTCTTAACAATGTTTAGTACTAACTTTTCTTCCCTCTTCCAGGGTTCTGTGTACATGCAGCTTTAAAAGAAGAGAGCAGAAAGCAGACACACTTGTGGCAATGGGGCATGTACCTTGACCATTCCTCAAAAGTAATTTCTGGAATTTAAAAAAACCCCAAATATTGTATATATTTACCAGAAATGAATAGCTGCTTTCATATTGAAAAAGTGTTGTTTTTCTTAAGGTCACCTATGAAATAGAACAGGACAGCCCAATTGTTCTATCTTCACTTTGAACTTGTAAACAAGGCAGTATTATCATCAGCTTTTTTAGCTTTTATTCTGGTCAACAAGGCACTGCAGCCTGCCATATAAAGCTGCACACCACATGGTACCATTCAACAGTGTATCTAGGCCAGCTTGCATTTTTAATGTGCTCCATTAGCTTTCCCTTGCTCACTGTATCAAGTTTGAACTTCTCCTTCTCACTTTTCTAACCTCTCTATAACTAAGCCAGACAACGCACACGATCCTAAGAGTATTGTGATCATCTTCAACGCTTGTTCCACCAAAGGCTGCAGTTCTAATACTATTTCCTTAATTCCATGCTGTTTCCAAACCCAGCATCCCCCAATTTCTCTTTCAAGATCCTTTTCCACAATACTGCTGATAATAAAAAAAGAGGTTACTTAAACAAAAAACTCCAATGCTTTACCTAATGTAATTCCTTCCCGCAGTACTACTTGGGGAAGCTTAACAACTTTGACCTTGGCAGCATTCTGCACACACCATGGCTAAAAAACTACAGGTTAATAAGCATATAAACAGCCATACCTACATTACTGTAAAGGTTTTGCAGCAATCGTATGTGCTATAATGGTATTTAGTTAGTTCGATGCAACAAAAACCAGTTCCACATGATTCACTTCATTGCTTTCCTTCACAAACAGCAGTTAACTCATTTCTTAAAATACATTTATTAATTTTTAAATTAGCATGTATTCTAACTGCTCTTCCCACAGATGATTTTAAGGTGTACATCCCTCCATTGGAGCATAGCCCTTGCACAAGGACTGAAGTTGTAAAACCACCCTAGATATAGATTACATGTACAAGGTAATCGGTACATTAATTCTGACATAAGGAATAACACTGTGAGGAAGGAGGCTCAGGAAGATTCAAACAGATCTTGATAAGTGAGGGGTGGAACTGGATGATGGAATGCAAACAGACAGTCATGTTAAATTGAACGGTACAAATAATGCTTATTTTACCTCAGATTAAAATGGTAAGGCAAGTTTTAATAAAGCGACTGTAAATTCATCTATTGTCTATTTCATGTAGTAGCAAGGATTTAGTAGTGAAATCATAAAACTCACAATGATTGTTACACTAGAAATCTGTCACAATAGTTTACATGTGTATAGTGTAAAACAATGTAAAGCATTGCAACAGTATGAAAATCATGCCAAAACTATCTGTAAACTTGATCCTCCTATGTAACAAAATCTGAAGACCTTGTATAATTAACTGTTCACCAAGAAAATCAAAGGAATGACCTTGAAAAACAAGATTTCCCAGTGTCATTCTAATCTAATAAAACTATCCATCAAAATCCCAATTCACTAAAAAACCCTGCCTCACAAGAAGAAATTCTTAAAAAGCAAAGTAAAATAATTGAAGCTTCAAAGTTAAAAAATGATGTCTTCTGTAAAAGAAATATATGTTCAGTAAAAAGCCCAAGATTCTGCACTATTGTCATTGTTTTTTCTTCTCGAAATCTGCAACATGTCAACAGCACTTTTTCCAGCAAAGCACAGCTCTGAACGATGATACACACCTGACCTTGTCCCAGGCAAAAAACCAGGGGAAATGAAAACCTAAATCACATCCGTCTACCCAACAACTTTCTCACGCTCCTCTCTGCAATTCCTATTCTTCAAACCTAGCATTAGTTTTAACAAGCAATTCTGAAATCAGGGGTAGCAGCCACATAGCAGAAATCGGAATCTTTGTCTATATGTGTATTTCACGCTGTTTAAAAAGTATGCTATAAAAAAAAAGCCAAACACAGTAACAGCAGCAATATTTGTGGGGTTTTTGTTGTTGTTTTTTAAGTCCCTATCTGAATGCGAGCACACTTTCTGTAGCAAGGTGGGGTTAGTTGCTGGAGGGCACAGTTCTGGTCCCGCCAGTTGTACAATCAGGTAGAATTTACAGAAGAAAAAGAAATCCGGTCTAGCCTGCTCACCTCATCAAGGAGGAACTGCAAACTACTTGTAAATATTCTGAACTGCCCTCTTCCCACCCCTGAACAAAGAGACCACCGGCCTCAACATTTGTTTAAAATGCGCAGGTATTTACAAGTAAACTTTGTGTATCACTGTTAGATGACTTCTTGGTAAATCTGATACTCTCTCCAAGTTCAAATCAGCAGTGTAAATCAAAGGGGGCACACGGAACTGTACAGGACCCGCCTGATCAGGCAAGCATCAGCTCTGTTTACATGTCAACAAGAGGCAGCTGAGCAAGGGAGGATGCTGAGCAGCACACCCAGCCAGACAGCTCAGGCACACCAGACTCAGGCTGCCTGAGTGTGCCCACCAGTTAAAATTTAATGAGTAACAGAAGGACGACAGAGAAAATAAATTCTTTTTTTCTGGTAATAACTTAAGTTGCTGCGATGTAGTGACTGGTGTGAAATGGTGGGTTCAAACCCTTGAGGTGATGCATATTCCCACCATGAAAGCAGTACCAAATTTTGCAGTCTTTTGGCATTTCTATAGTGTTTGCAAAAGGAAAACCATACTACACACTGTCTCTTCATAAAAGCAGCACGGGGAAGTATGGATTGCTGCTGCTGCTGCTGGTGCCACCACAAAAGCTGGATGGTTCAATGTTGCAGCAGTTCATTTTAATATAATGGCAATCTAAACAGCCATAGAATTGCCCAAAGATGGATACTTATCAATCAGAAAAGCAAAACTAGTTGCCAAGCCTTTACTGTGAGGGTGGTAAGGCACTGGAACAAGTTGCCCAGGAATATTGTGGACGCCCCATTCCTGGAGGTGTTCACGGCCAGCTTGGATGGAGCTCTGAGCAACCTGATGTAGTTGAAAGGTGTCCCTGTCCATGACAGGAGGGTTGGAATTAGATGATCTTTAAAGTTCCCTCCAGCCCAAACCATTCCGCGATTCTTACTTACAGACATCACATGAGCAAATACCTACAGTTGCCTTGAATTGCATACAGATCTTCTGAAAACTCCACATTGGTACTCTCAGAAAGGTAACGGGAGCTTTACATTCATATCAAAACCCAAAATGTGGCCCCATCCACACCTTGATAACCTAAACTGTACAGTGCTGGAGAGGAAGGCTGTTCATCACATTTACGTATGTCCAAAAGTAGAGACGATGTAGGAAGAAAGACAGCAGTTTATGTTTTCTTAGCACCAATCCCAGCTGGTTGCAGGGCACGAGGCAAACCACAGGCTTTCTGAGGGGGGCACATTTACCATCTGTGCTCACTCCAGCTTGCCACAGAGTGCTTGGGAGCCTTGTAAAATGAATGTCACCACATACCCATGTAAACTGCCTAAGCCTAACCCTAAGGCCATCAGTATTTATTCTGCAAGCACCATGAGATGCTTCATGCTGAAAAGGAACATTAAACATGTATTTATGGCTAGTTTGGATCACTGGCAAGAGTGGAAAAAAGGAACTATCCAAGAAAACTTGACATGCTGTACACACACAGGGAGCCACAGGAGACAGGTCCTTCCAAAAGCCTCGCTTTGTCCTGTCTTTCCTGAGACTGCAGGAGTGTGGGTACAGGGCACAAGGAGGAGAGAACCAACTCTTATTATGCCATTTATCCAGCCAATCTTGACTTTTTGACAAGTGGGGGTTCTCAGCTAACATGGCTTTTTTTTTTTTTTCTCCTATTCTATCTATCATTTTGTCTTTTCTTCTTTATGCAAGATTGTTATGGAATTGTCCAGACCCACCTCCCCTGCACAAGGAGGCATCACGACCTCCAGGAAGCCTGCACTTTTTCCATCCTCCCAGACAGCTTTAAAATCCTCTCCACATGGGAAGCAGGACGAAGCTGTGAGGAGTGGGGCACCTCAAGTGGGTGCTGTTTGGAATCACCCTCCATACTCAAGCTGGTTAGATACATTCCTCCACTGCCTGCAGCACTCAGGACAAAGCTGGACCACAGTTAGGACCGTACGATGGATGGAGACAAACTTGTGGCCATAAATCTCTTGGTGTAAAACTATTAGTAGTGTAAAACTAATTGGGGAAAAAAACCCCACAAACCACAGAGGTATTTACTGAGACTAAACTTATCAGACATTAAGAACTACTGATTCTGTAGATGAAATTTCTAAAACATGACCACAATTTCTCAGTTTTGTGTTTTCTTGGACTGTCCCAAATAGCACAGCAGTGATATGCACAGGTTGTTCAGGAAGAAACCTGTTCATGTTGCTGCTATGTAGTCATAAGTACTTCAGAACACCTTGATACATCTGTAAGGGGTCGCTAAGAATGTGGAAAGAGTACCTTGTTGCCTGCTATAATGCCATTCTCTACTCTTGGAAAACACCCAGCACAGAGGGCACTCAGGAGACTTCAGCAATCCCAAAACACAACTTAAACAATGAGTCAAAGAAAAAAGGTTGGAAAATCCTTTTAGTCATCTGAACACATCAGGTGAAACATGTCCAAAAAGAAATGAACAACAGAACTGGGGAAACATGCAATCCTAACTCTCCCATGAGTAGCAAAACAGAATTTACTGAAGCTTAATGTAAGTATCTATTTTTTCTAAGCTAAAGCAAATCCAAAAACTTATTTACAACTCCCAGGTTCCTACCTAAGTCAACAGTGCAAAGGCAGATGTAAATGAGGACTCATTTCTCTATATTTTCCCATATACTAAGCATACACAGACAATCCAAGTGTCAACACATCAAGACAGAGATAATTCTGACCCTTGAAAACATTCTCTTCTGAAAAGGATTAATTGGCTTTAAAACAATTAAATTTGGCTTTGAAGATGTATCTTTTATTAGCAACCACCAGATGGCAGGAGCAAAGGCTGCTTACAGTCTTCAACAAAAGAAAGCTGTCTTAAACAAGGCGAACATTAAAAGAGAACAATTTTTTATGTCTACTTTTTCTTCTCTTTCAATGGCTTATTTTCCTCTTTTTTCCAAGAAGTACTATTTTATTGCAATTGAGCTAATACATTAAAAAAAAAAAAGTCTCTTGAGAACATGTTTCTCAATTTTATCTCATGCCATCTCCATCTCATAGCTCAAGGGTTCTGTTAGAGGTATTGCAAGAACAACAGTTTCCTTCTAGGTTTGCACAGTCATAACTCAGAGTCAGCCACCAAATGTATTCCCTTTGATGTCCTGTGCTTCAAACCAGGAAGCTGACACATAGCTACACTGTGTAGCTCAATTTACCCTTGGGATTTGAACTTCTGCTATCTGGGATATGAAAATAAGTAGACTACAGAAGATGCACCACGATGTGCTGATTGTTGCAATAATGCAGCATCTGCAAGGTGGAGGAAAGCAAAACCCCTCCTCCAAAAGCGTGAACCTCCCCACCCTGCCCAACACCCGCCCACCAAAGCAACCCAAAAACCACCTTAATAAACTCAAGTAAAAGTAGCATATTTGGCAGGAAAAATATTTTAGCCCTAAGGACATTTGATTCTTAAAAACATATATCCTGTATCAGAGAAAGAGCATTTAAAAAATGCAATCCAGCAGCACATTCTTTAAAAGACTTAGAAATAGACTCTCTAAACAACTTCCAGAGTTACTAAATTATGGAGACAAGGTCATCACTTTATGTTGTGTCATAAAACAAAAATACAGCTAGTTCCACGAACAATGCTGGAAGCTCCACCTCACAGACACATCCACATCAGAAATACCACCCTTGCTGCATTTCTTTAATAGAGCTGTCTCTTCATTATGCTGATTTCTCGATCAAAGAGAAAGCTTTACTCCTGTATTTGTCTTCCGCAAAGGAAACAAAATCACTCCTACAGTGAACACATCCATTGGGAATGAGATTCTTTTTCCTCAACCCCAGCAGCACACAGTCCCAGAAAAGAACAGGTGAAGCTCACTCCTACTTCAAAACAGCATGAGATGCAGTTGTGTGGTTAATTCTGCCTCTGTACATTAGCAAGCACACCACTTGCAAAATATGAAAGGCTTTCTTCCCTGCCCCGTTTTTAAATGACACCTGCAAATCACTAATCCAGTTGCCATTTATTTCCATATGTCAAATTACAATCTTAACTTGTGCAAAGCAACATAATAGTAATGATTAAGCCAATTACATCTCAACACAGCTTAAAATGACACACAATGGAAGGATTAAAGCTCACTACCAAATAAGAGAGTCCTGTTCTTGGTGGAGCTCCCCCACTGTGGGAACATAAGTGTCTCTTTTCCTGTTGCACAAACTTGTGAGCCTTCTGACATGTAGCTGCTGGACCGCCATTAACAAACTTAGTTATATTAATGCAGCCCTAAGCTGGGATCACTGCACCTCGGCATTAGCTGCAGAGGGTGGGCTCTGCGGCCGCACTGCAAACACGGCTTATGGCACTGCACAGGTCCACGGACAGGCTGGGACACGTGCTTGAGGTGATCTCACCAGGCTTAACTGCATGGAGCCTCCTCTACCTTATGTTATTTGGGTCAGGTAGATGCTCACAGTAAAAGCCTTAGGGAAAGAGAGGGAAAGGAAAGTAAACCGAGCACAAATATTTAAAAAGTCAGGCAACCTGTTCTCTAGATAGGGCCAGACACCATTTGCAGCCTTATGAAGTGTGTGCTACTGTATTTGACACCGTAATTCCAACTGATGCCAACGTGTGACTCCTACAACAATAAAAAGTGGGTTAAATCTTTATATAATAACCAACCTTTCAGACTAAGATTTTCAATTCTACCTCAGGGATTAAAAGTTTCTAATGGAAATTGAGCACCTGAATCTCTTAGGAGGATTTAAGAAACTCACACACTCTTATTTTTATTTGTTCATCTCTGGTCTTTAAATCAATATCATTCAAAATGGTTAAACCTTTTACTTTTTACTTCTGCCCTGGGCACCTTTTTTTTTTTTTTCTCTCTCTTTTTCACATGTTTGTATTCCTCCTATTTTCTCTGCCATCTGCGAACACTGGTCCCATCTGCTAAAATGTGACTTCCTACTCAGCTAAAATAAACACAAAATAAATTGGTACTGTTAGTATTTTACACGTCATCATTAGGCTTTAGTAAGATTAATGGGACTCAAAGAGCTTCCAACTTTGAAATACATTCCTGTGTGTTGACTGCAGACTCAGGCAGATATCGCTCCATCCATTCACTCTTACTCTACGTTAGTTTCTTGGCAACTCTGGTTTTGAAGGAATTGATTATATGTGTAAGTTTATCCCCAGCAGAATTTGAACAAACCAGGCATAACTGTTAAGCCTGTCCCAGATCACCTATCAGCTGTTCATGATTTGCTATGTGGTCATTTCCCCTACATCTCTCCATATGTAACCATGCATATATCACAACCCTTCTAAATATTGGGACAAAAGAACACCAGTCAAAAGCTGGAAGGTTTTTTTTTTCTTTAAAAACAAACATGCATTCAAGCACACACACAAATGCATATGTAAATTAAACTGAATACCATGTGTACCATCTTTGAAAAAGTTGTTACAGCACACCAACAGCCTCCTCCTTCTGTAAAATTAGTTGCACAGAAAGCTGAATGAGTTTACTTCCTTCTATTCAACCGAAAGAAAGGTTTGGAGAGCAATGCAATCAAATCTGTACATATTTATATTTATCAAATGACAACTTTTATTTAAACTGATTGAAAATGTGCTTAGATTTTCACGGCCTTTTAAACGGTACTGGTCTCACATATGCACAAAATGAAAATAAAAAAGTTCATATTAAAATGTCATTTTTACTTCAATAAATGTCTTATGTCCTACATTTGTTTGGGGAAGACTGTTTACTTATTAAAAAGCTGAGGCGAAGGAAACATTTTTAAGAATTAGTATAAATGGTTCACAATTTGCACCTGTTCCATGTTTAAGGAGTAAAGATAGGATTTGGTACTTCAAGGTGCCTTTTCCCTGGGTATTTTGACAGTTTGACACAATTTCTTTTGTTTTCATTTTATTTTCTAAAATAAGAATTATTTTGTCTAAATCAATATGCGTAGCTTGCATCAAAAGCATCCTGTACCTGATTTCTACACACACTCATGGTCATCATCCAAGACTCAACCATTCAAGGGGCAGACTACATCAGCCAAACCTTCACTTTGCCAGTGATAACTACAGTGAAGTTGAACAATGTTCTGATGTCTCATTCAGAACCTTTTCCTGGGAAAAAGCCCCATTTGCTGCCAGTATGCATATTTGCCATGAGACTGAAATCATACAGAATTTAAGAATAACAAATGACATTGTACATTCTTTCAGTAGTCTACAAATATCCTTTTTTAAAAGATGGTATTCTTGTACGTATCTACAGGCAACACAGCCTGTCAACAGCCTAAAACTAAGTGGCATCTAAGGATAGGTGGAATGGATGCAGTCAAAAGAAGAGTCATCCCCTGCAGCAAATTTTGCTTCTGCTCTTGCATACAGAGGGGCCCTACAATGTTTCAAGCTGAGACACACACTACACCCAAACCCAAAAAAGATAGCTCCCCTCAGCAGTCTACAAGAGCCCTGGAGGAAAATTCAGGCTAAAAGCAGGTACCAAGGACAGCATTGCATGGTGCAAATTTTTAACCCTGCATCCTTCTCAAATGCGTTGTCTGGAATACAACTTATATTCTAATTTATAAAATTAAATACTTTTCATTTAAAAAATTTTGCTTATACACGTTCTCTGTTGGCATACCAACTCATCTATCACCGTAACAGAGACACTAGCATATATTTGTCATTGACACAGACAGTAAAGAAAGCATCTCTTAAGGGAGAGAAGGGAAGAAAGTGCTTTCACAGCATGTCTAAATAGACAGCAAAAACAAATTCTGGTATTAACAAGTTTTGGATGATACATTTAGCTTTCTTTTTGACTGATAAAAAGTACATGACATTTCTACAAATGCAGAGTTCATAAAGCTACTATTATAAGAGACTTTAAAAGATCCTAATGGTTCTGAAGATGCATCTTAAGAAAAAAGATCCTTGGGACTCTGGACAATTATGTTCAGAGTTGGCAACAGTACTGATTCAGTTTTGTAAAACTGAAGCTTAGCAACAGAAAACTCTGAAAAGTTTTGGTAATAAAAAGGAGTTTCAAAGGATGTCCATCAGGATGAAGAGACATAAAAACATCTTGTACATCTAGTCATGAAAAAAACGTAGAAGCCTCCTCCACAGTGCCTTAGCTCAAAGAGTGATTGGCAACAATAATCATCAGTAATATTTCTATTTACCCACCTAGTCTGAAGGATTATGGAGATGAGTTCACAAGAGCTGACCCTCCAGGTTTATTAAATATTCAATGAGTATTTTGTATGCTTGCTGGGTATTAAATAAAAATCAGAAAATACAGCAGACTACCATATGTTATATACTTCAAATAATACTGGAGTAGCTCTGTTTGTTTTTTAATAATTTATTGAAATCACTTTATCACATATCAACATAAAAATGTACAATACAGACACAATGTAAATTCTGGCATCATAAATATTTAGATATTTTTAAAGTTTTTTTCCCTGCTGGCTAATTTTGTTTATTGTGTTCCAAGTAAACCTTGAGAACTTACTTAATATTTTCTTGCTTTTCTTTTTCACCTTAATAGTACTAGCACTGCTATTTGTTCACCCGCAGTAGCATCACAGCACACGGGCCTTCAGCAGCAGGAAACCCTTCACTGTCATGATTTAGCCTATTGCTCCTGCAAACTCCTTTTTCCCTTCCCCATCCACTATCTTCCTAGCTAACTAGATATAGCCTACACACAATCTGCCCTGATTAAAATCATCTGCTATTAGTGCTCAGTTAGAACAGAGGTCATCACCATAATGCTCACTGGCCAAGGAAACTTGAGCACTCAGTGGGACACAGCCCATCCATGTAGCCAGGCAGGTCTGAAGTTGTCCCTCCAACACACACCACTGCCCGCCACACACTGAGATCTACAATTGAACACAGGGTGATGCAGCTGTTCAAGGAACTCCTTTCTGCTCAAGGTGCTCTGGGAAAAAGGGGCTGAACAAAGTGCCTTACTCAGCAGACTGCCAAGCAGACAACAAGTACAATTTCTGAGTTGCAAATCTATGGAACAAGAACAAATCCATCACGTGGACAAGTCCAATCTTAAAAACTACTGGTAAGCTGACCTTCCATGTTTCCACACAAATAAAACTTGTTCACAGGTTTTATACCAAGAACTGAGTAAGACAGCCTGTGCACCATTCTCAGATTACCACACATAAAGGAAAGTTTCTGAATTGATGGATGCAAGTCACAGGATCCTCAATTCTCAACTTGAAAATTGTAATTTTCTGTGGCATCACATCCAACAATTCATATTGTTGGGACCTATATAACAAAACTGCACCAAACTACACACCTTGTGTCCAAATGTAGCATCCTCGGAGGCCAAGACTTCAACCTGAAATTATAAGGAGAAAGATAATTTCAAATTTAGCTGCCACCAAGAATCTCTCTCTCCTGAGCACAGCACCAACAGTCCAGGCAAAGAAGACATCCGTAAATGAAGGTGCCAGTCTGGATCAATCCTAGGAAACCTACATATGATAGGATGTGCAATACTATCAGCTGACAATAGAAATCCTCAAGTGAGGAAACTCAGAGAGCATCCCTCATGACACAAACAAGGTTTCTCCACCTGAATAAAGAGCACCTGTCAGTGTCCCACAATTTACTGTACTACAGCTGGAACATTTTTCTCCATACCGAGTTTTGACTAAACCAAAAAGCTGCCTGAGCACAACCAGAATGGTCTGCCATGGTAAGTCCCTGTAAAAAAAAAAAAGCTGGAAATACCTGAACTCTTCCCCTCCTTTTACCTTCTAAGCAGGCTGGGTACTTATGCATCAGCACCATGTGGAACAGCAATAAGGGGAAACTCTGCAGCCAAGGTCTCAGTTGCAGGCTCCTGTCCTGTCTCGAGCTAAAGAATTCTTTGAAAACTGTAGAATTCAGGGAACACAAGCTCCCCAGGCAAAGGCTGAGACCTGGCTGAGAGATATAGTGAGTGTTTAAAAGCCTGAGAAAAGCAGCTGCCAGGTCATCGAATGGTGCTCCAAATCAAACCCCTTGCTGGCTGCACACACCACACAGCTCTAGAACTGATCCGTGCTAATCTGCGACAACAGGAACAGACGTAGGAAAGCAGGCACACCGATTTTTCATTAGACTCCTTAAAAATACTTCACACTTCAGCACCTTTCACCTGAGAATCTCAGTGCTTTTATGAATTCTAATTAATTAAGTTTCCCAATACACCAGTGAAGTCAGAAATGTCATCATCCCAATACAGAGAGAGAAGAGTGAGGTAGAAAGAGGTTAAATAATTTTTTAGTAGTCATGTGCCAAGCCAGGGACACACTGATGAAAAGAATCCCAGACCTCTACGCTGAGGCTCACCATTAACAGCTAGGAAATTCTCTGTTTCTCTGATTTACATCCTATTTAAAATGTCTACTGCTGCATTATAATTTATACAACTAGTATAACTATAACTAATGTATCTGATCTCCAGTTTAACTTAAGAAGAGTGAAGGATTTAAAGCAAATCAAGAGGGAAAAAATGAATGTGAAGTTTCAGCCTGAAGCATGTTATAATGCCAGAGTTATAAACCCCTGAACAAGAGGGTTTATAATGGAAAGGCTGGTAAACTAACAATGATGGCAGCACTTAAATATATTTATGTCATGATCTAGCAACATATGGTATTTCTTCATCTCTATATTAAAAAAGGGAGGAGAAAAAAAAATGGTGAGGGAGATAAAGCATTTGTAGGAACTAGGAATAAATGAAGAAAATGAACCTGGAGTTACTCAATTGTGACCTGTCCAGCTAATTAGGAATGGCAGTCAGAGGCTACAAAATAGCTCATTCAATAGGAGGGAGGAAAAAAAATCCAAGTAAATAAAATCAATCTAAAATTATATGATATGTATTAGCTCCTTATATTAAGCTTCTAATCCTTTAGGCACTTTATAAATATTAAACAATCAGTCCTGGTGAGACTGATAAATATCCATAATATATTTTACAGATGAAGAAACAGACAGAGGGTTAAGTGACTTGCCCAGGGCCGAAAAGAATAATCAGCCATCGGATTGGAAATAACTGTATGACTGCTTGTCAGAATACAGTGCCCTACTCAGATGCTCAGGTGGCTTCTGAGAAAGGTCATTCCACTATCAGAAGCCTCTTGGTTAGGGTTAATGTGGTACACATCTAAAGTGTGAATGCTCATTTTCACTAGGCTTACTGTTTTGGTACAGCATTCCAGATAGACCCCAAAACTTGTTCAAACTCACTCGGTTTTCTCTATCCAGTACTATGAAGTTACATACCCCAGATGCTTTCTCCAGTCCCATTAATCATAGAATCATAAAGATTGGAAAAGACCTCCAACATCATCAAATCCAACCTTTGACCGAACACAACCATGTCAATCAGACCACTGCACCAAGTGCCACGTCCAGTTGTTTCTTGAACACTTCCAGGAACAGTGATTCACCACTTCCCTAGGCAGCCCATTTCAATGCCTGACCACCCTTTCAGTGAAGAAATTCTTCATGATGTCCAACTTGAACTTTCCCTGGCACAGCGTGAGGCTATGTCCTCCTGTACTGTCACTTGTTGCCTGGGAGAAGAGGCTGACCCCCACCTGGCTACAACCTCAGTTGTTCCACCTTTCAGGTAGTTGTAGAGAGTGAATGTACTACATGTCTGTTGTGGCGATTCATTACGGAAACAATGGAGCTTTATTTGTGCCGTGGGGTCCTTCTCTGACTCCCTCCTTGAATCCACCACAGTTGCTGATGCCTTGCCAGTCCCAGTACACTGTCTTCCTCACCCTGCTGTCCTTTTCTCCTCCCTCTCCTTCCCAAGGGTCCCAGCTGGGCACACAGCCCCATTGAGTCTGTCCAGGGCTGCCTTGTCCCCTGCCCTGCTGGAGCATGACATGGATGGGATGGCATGGAACCCCTGCACCAACCCAGCACAGATTGGGCAGAGTTTCAGTTTGGGCTCTGCACTGCACCTCATCTGCAGAGAGGCCACCCCACATACCAGGACCCTCACTGCAGAGCACAGATGTATTGTCAACAGCTGGGCTCTGCTAAGGAAGCTCCTTCTTAGGGCCAAGAGAATGCTCATGACTTCCATAGTTCCAAAACACATTAATTAACATGGCACAATGACAAGCACATGTGCAAAACTCAATCCTTCTTTTCACCAAGAAACTGAGAGTAAGAACAGTGACATGAAAGAGTAAAGAACAAGTTTAAGCTGGTTTAACATACTCTTAGTCTCTTTTACATATAGAAGTAATATCTTTTATGCTTAGAAACATAAGGCTCAGAGAGACAGTAAAATTGCTTGGAGTGAAGCTAGTATAGATAACAATTCTAATTAAAAAAGTTATTGAGCAGGTCTGATAATGCTGCTTCTACTTTTCCAAGAATGCTCACACCACTTCCATGATAAATAACTGTCCTCACTTTGCAGATAATGCAATGAAACATCCTCTGTATTCTTTGTTGCTACTGTCTTTAACAGTGTAGTAGTGTGGTAGTCCATTCATTTGGATTTTCACCTCCTTGCATAAAAGACAGTTATGCTAAGTAAGAGACAAGTAACTGCTGACACCATAAGATACACAACATAAAGAACTGAAACAAGATGTGGGACAACGTGAGATTTTTCTCATGCTGAGCTTCCAAAAAAAAGAAAAAAAAGCTAAAATGGATTACAACCTAGACTGAGTGGACCCCCCTCTAGTGGGAAAGCTCGTGTACTTCAATCAGCACCCACATCACCCCAGCAAGAGAGAACATCACTTTAAGAATCAGGCAAGCACCATCTTTTTCTTAATTGTCTTCAGAATATATCACTCCATTCCAATACATTAAAAAATGAACAAGACATTCATTATTGCTTTAAGATAATCTGATGTTAATTAAGAACTTCCCATTATATACCTATTTGTGGCAGCTAAACATTTCCTATTTTTGTTGGCTATTCTGAGTGTACACATGTAAATATCATGGGTAGGTGGGGTGTTTTTCTTTTACAGTGAAAAATTCACTGCATCACTAAAAAATGCAGACTTGATTCTTAAATGAAGCACTGTTGATTTCATGTACATATCTATATCAGATACAGCAGCTTTCCCCTAGGCACTGCTCTGAATCTTTGTTCCAGTCCACACTTTCTGCTCCTCAAAATACAGTGCTACAGCTGAATGCTGTTTGCCATGGATTTTATTTCTATGTAAAAGCAATTTTTGGTCACTGTTCTTTGGCAGTTTTTTCTCCAGTTTATCTGAAGAACCAAACAGCCTTTTTGCTTCTAATAAACAAACTCAAACCACACTTGCAGTATCCTGCAATTCTGGGCTAGAAGGCTATTGTAAGTGGTAAGGGGTAAATGAAGGGGTAGTATTCCAGGGAGAGTGTGTATTAACCATACACTGTGGATCAATTACAAGAGACAAAATTAGTGGTTTAAGCAGGAGTTTCCCACAGCTGAAGCACTCCTGTCCTGCCTGAGCAACTGACCCTTCCTACAGCCTGCTCCCTACTGCCGCCCCTAGTCCAAGCACAGCCTCCTAGGGCTGGCCAGGATGGAGTCCAGAAACCTCCCCAGTGCATGACAAGGTGAACTTCTCACCTCCCTGCACAACTTACATGGTCTCCAAAATGGGCAGCTGTGGCCAAGACCACTGCTGCTTATGTAGTACTCTATGATTTAATGCTTGAATAGAATAGCATTTAAGTACTTTTTTATAAGATGAAAGAATTAATAAATGTCATGTCATCCTGAAGGACCCAATGAGTAACATGTGGACTACCCTGAAAAAGATGGGGAGTAGCCCTGAGTCTCTTTTTGTCAGAAGTAATGAGACTTTGTCAGGAGTTTTATTTTGCTTCTCCAAAAATGACTCATACAGACTCAGTTCAACAAAGAATATTGCATCGCGACCAAGCGACTTACAGTAAATTACACACAGTCATTTTTACCTCCCTGTCAAAGAGAAAAGGAGTTGAAACACAGATAGAACCCTTGAGGTGCAATGCTGAACATGGCCTTTTTGGAACAAAGTTGAACAACGTAGTGAGCAGATGACACAAGGAATTATTACAATTTGGTCTTCTTCAAAGACATTTTCAGCACTGGTTCAGATCTTAGCTCAGCCCACATCTTTCCTGGCTCATCAAGACATTGTTTGAGATAGGATTAGGTGAAACTAAACAAGAGTCCTGAGAAGTGGAATACCATTAAGAGGAGGAATTACAGCCACACTTAATGCCCAGACTGTTACCCAAACAACAGAATATGAAATAGCAAGTACACAAGGACAAAGTAACTAACTCACAAAACACATGGGTTACGAAAGTCCTCTCCATCTTGTTTGGGGGAATCTGAAAATAAGTACTAATAATAATTTCTGATGCATGCTGACTCCCATGCAATATCCTGTTAACATTAATGCTAAAAAGAATCATCGATCTACATTTAACTACCCAAGCAAAAACCTCCAATACAGCACACGCTTAACGCTGCTCTGAGACTTGGGTTGGAACTCCTTTGAGTTCACCCAGTGGAGCCACTATTTGCAGCTGGCAGGTGAGGGAGGTTACAGCTACTCTGGCAAGGGATGTAGCAGACTGGAGCAGCTCTGATCAAGACAAAATATTCTATATGGGCACTTAAAGTTTCTGTGGTTCACACATGAGAATTTGCCCAGCTGGCTGCAAATTTTATAAGCTTTCTATTGTCATGTGTTTGACATTATTATTCTAGGAAAATTATAGCACAGGGCTTCTCTGATACCTAGAGGGTTTTTGCCAACTGCCTGCTTACTAAAAAGGCAGGCCTCTGGCTCTTCTAAAATATGCTCAAAACAAAACAAATGTGTAAGTTAATACTTGCGTTTTGCCATACTTTTGTTTTCCCTGTTCAGTAACAATCAACCAGTTTAGAAAGGGCTCTCTTCCCTGTGATAACAAAATCTAAAAAGAATGAGGAAAGACAGGTGCATCCTCTTGAATTACAAGCCAAATCACCTTGCTGTTGGGGTGAAGTTCTTGCTCAACCACGCCAAGACAAAACCGTGTCACACTGTCCACTTCAAACTGTTTGGTCCTGTACCCCTGTTTGCCCTCTGACTTACTCAGGACTTGGTGAATTTTCCCCTCCTGGGGAGAGGCTCTGTAGTTCCAACAGCTCAGTGGGTCTCATTAGTCCAGGTGCAGAGCAATGCAAATGTAACACCAGTTAGGCTCCACATACCAATCTTGCTTAGCTGCCTACAGGAAATAGCCTGGATAGCATGAAACACGGAGGATGCTGTAGTGCTTGGTGCATATACACCCTCATAATCTTTTTCTAGCATAGATTTTCAGCTTTTAAGGTTTTCCCATCACCCTACCCACCCACACACCACCAGTTCTGAACTCATCTTTTAAATGAAGGTGATAGGGAAGTTAATCCAGTTTTCATTTTTCAAAGTCCTTAGTTTGTTTCAAAGATGAATATGGCTATAGTCATTCATATCTTTATGAAATTCAGTTTAACTAGCTTTAACATCTCCTCCCTTTGCCATCATTTTCAAGTAATTTAGGATTCAGTAATTGTGGCAAATAGTTGTCCTTCTCATTGGAGCAGGGAAAAACCTACATGAGCCACACTAGTTTCTGGCACTTCTCAAAGGACTTATTGAGGGTGTACGCAGCTTTAAATGCACACTGAACTACAGTAATAAATGTTGGCAACTGCAACAACCCTTCCTTCCCTTTTTTCTCTGCTACCTGCCACCACTTTTATTTATTTTTAATTGCAATCATACATGTACTTCAGGCTATTTTCAGGTCTGTAGCAAGTGAGTACTGGGCATGTTCCCTGGGCAATCCTTGAATAAATAAGCCAAAGACACACCTTTGCTATGACCCTGAATCTATGCCTGAAATAAAGGTGTGACAGTCACACTGTAAAAGTCTCATGAATTAAGGACAGATCAGCTGAAATTTCCTCACTTTCTATACAAAGGCTGTTGAGACTACTTACTCAAGCCTTTCAGTTAAGTAAATGCTATCGCCTCACAGCTTGACCTATGTAAAAACTGGAAACCACGTGACCCAGTTCACAGTAATTATTCATTAAATGTGGCGTCCCCTTTTTCTTAGGCTTTCCCTTTCATTTATTTTGCTTCTTCTTTGTGGTATCAGTCATTTATCTCTTAGCTCGTTGGGTCTAGCAATAATAAAGATCAACGTCCTAATTTTTGAAGCCACAGCTTTTAGGTTGAAAAATACAAATTAAGTACCAAAATGATCCCTCTTTAAATGATAGAGTAACTTTGTGTGCTACTTTGTGTTAAAAAGGTTTGAAAAGATGTTTCAAGAAACTATTCAGCAGCTCAAATTGCTTATTAATTCTCCTCATTCTCCTTATTAGCATGTACAGACAACACAGTGGCTCAAGGACGCAGCTCACTGAAGCAGCTCTGCTCTTGGTCAGCCAGTGTTTGAGATAAAACACAATGACGCATCATGTTCTTAAAACCTGATTAGTGGATCAGATCTGTCCTGCTCATATTTTTAAAGTTTTTCTTACATGTCAGTGCTTTTGGGGAAGCTGATTTACAACAATTTAAAAAAAAAAAAAAAACAAAACCAAAACCAAAACATCGTTCACTTCTCCAGCATTGAGTCAAACACACATTGCTGGATATTGACCGACCTTCTGGTTTAGTTTCCCTTTGCAAATATTTTGCAAAATCCTGGAAACAAGGCCAATTCCTGAGAAGAAAATATTAGTTAACTAAAAGTAATAACAATCAGCCTTGTGAGATGTAATACCTACAACAGAATTACACATATCAGAAGCACGTCAGGCGAAAAAAAATGGTGTGCTATGAGGCAATTTGTGTAAAGTCAGGAAGACAGAAAAGTACAAAAATATTTAGATTTGCACCAGGAAGCAAACACTATAGTTCCCAGAGAAACACATTTGAGATTGTGTACATCTCTGCTAAGTGCACCCTCGCTGCAGGGGAACCTATGAGACCTATCTGTGGGCACCCTCCCATCCATTACAACTCTGTCACAACCTACTGCTCCGTAGGTCCCATATCAGTAGTGGATCACCAGCAAATTCATGGCAGTAACACGCTCATCTGCTCTTGTCCTTAGGAGATGAAGCAGGCAAGGATACCCATACACGTTTTCCCTCTGTAGGTATATATTCAAGTTCTTTTCTATTTTCCTGTCATACTGTTCCTCATATATATATGCAAAAGATGTGCAACATGCAATCAGTTCTCTCACACCAGAACACTGCATGAAACACAGTAACTGCACTAGAAATGCTTTTGATATTTATTTGTTTGACAATGTAAAGACCAAAATGACTGTTATACATAACCCAAAATCTCAGAACAGTTGCTATTTAATTTCCCTTAAGAAAGGAATGGTAGGTATCATAAAAAAAAATTCCAACCTCATGCATTCTAATATGTGGGAAATCCCGAAAAACTGTCATTACACCAAGTGACATAAGCAGTAACAATTACTGCCACTACTAAGTCTTTTATTTAGGTATTGTGACAGCATCTATTCTAATCCATTTGTATTTTTTGCTTTCTTGTTCCAACACTGTGATTTCATTTTAATTCCCCACTTTCAAAACCGAGAAACATAAAACCTTGCCTACAAAGTCCCCTGCAAAGGGTCTCTTACAGCTATTGCCTTTGGGCACTACCACACTGTAGGGCTGCAGAGGGACCACTATGGAACATCTCAAAAAAGGGGTAAATGTCGCTGCCCTCTGCTAGCAGGGCTGAAGCTTCCACTGCCACAGCTCAGCAACCCAAAAGGCCCATCTGAACGCCCCCAGCAGCCCTTTCCAGACAAAGCTGGGTTCCTCAGCCTAAATACAAGATGCCATCCACCAGCAGCTAGGGGGTGGTAATGAACAGCTGCATTGACGTAATGCTTCTAAATATTCCAGGAAGTTCCAGGAAGGCATGTTTTAAAGCCACCCTCATCAGTGGGAAGGGTTTTTGCTGCTTAAGGCTGCAGCTGCAGAGTACTCCCCTGTCCCCTTTACCTACATCTCTACATAATTACTGCACATAGCACCTGTAAAAGTGAAAACAAACACAGTTCCAGCTAAAACTGCATGTCTTAACAATCTCGTCTAAAAGAAGTTAAACATTTTGCAGCAAAAATTGAAGATAAGTGACCAAGGACAAAATCTTTACAGAAACAAAGCTTGAAGTTTCAACTCTACATCATTCTGTCAGTAGCTTTCTTATTTAATTGCGCCTGTATACAACCAACATCAAAGATACAAAGCTATTTTGTGCTGAAAATATTGGAAGCATGTTAGGAAGAGGTGGCAAACAGAAAGGATCTGTCAAAGGTAACAGATGTATCAAGGGCACCAAGCACTGTGAAGAAGGCGTTAATTATCTACGCTGTAAAAGAAAAGGTGTTTGAAAAACAGAAACTGTTTCCAAGAGATTCAACATATTCCTATTGTGCTCAGGAGAAAAAGCTTCCTGTACCGTAGAGAACATTATTTTGAGTATGTGGGTTAAAAAGAATTTTTAGGCAAGTTTAAACACAATGTAGGGAGCACTCTGTTTCAGAAAAATGATTTTAACTTCAAAACTTTTATTGTGCCTCGCAACCAATTCTAATAGTAAATTGCATTCTTTATTCCTGCTTTTAATGGAATGGGTAACTTACACAACCTAGTGGAATCTCAAAAATAACAGAAAAGAAGAGCACCTTTTTGAGCACCTTTTTGTAATTTAGCACCACCTCCCACAGCACTTTCAACTCCCACCCTACAAGAACAGTTTCATTTTTCTTTTTCCTTTATCTGAAAAAAGTGGTGCTTTTTGAAAAAACACCAAGTCACACCAAGGCAAAATTTATCACCGTAAGATCTACCCTACACACATCTTATGTTCTTCTATACTTGTTCTCTAGATTGTATATGGTATTGCTTGCTCACAACCCAATTCTGAGTCAGAAGAAACTGATTCTTTATTACACCTGTGCCTCCTCTCTCCACCTTCCAATGTAGGACTGGTGAATTGGGACTTCATAAAACATGGTTGTGAGAAAAATTATCAGCTAACATAAAAACGACCCTTTTACACTTCAACATTAAAAAAAATCAGAACAGATCCAAAAGGAGATGAACAACAATTAAAAGCAAGGAAAGCCTACACTTCTGACACAAAAAAGGGCTGAAACGTATTTTTCTGAAGATGATTACAACTTACTAAATGAATGTTTGATGTTGCACACTCAGCTAAATTAATGCTGTCATAGCAGTGTGATACGATTAATAAGAGAACCTCGGTGCTCCATGTAATGTGGGGAAAGGCTGAAGGCAGTTGCCAGCAGTACGTAACAGGCTCTCAGAACTTGGCCCCTACTCTCTCAATGAGATCAAAGGCTCTTCCTGACGTCCCCTTCTCCCACATATCATGCCATATACAGACAGTGGCTAATGCTGACAACATCTGGGCAACTCGTGCACATCATCCGGGCATTGTCAGATTCAGTGCACAGGTTTAGAAGGAATGGTTTGCCCAACAATCCACACACCTCCCAAACAACCATGCAGTAGGAATTCTTTGGGCAGTGTTCTGTCTTTTCTTCTCTACCTTGAAAAGGTAAATCTGTGGAAAAAGACTCATCTGAACTACTTAATTTTTGCCAATGACATGAGCTTTTCTTTTGAGTTATCTTAGGATGTGTCCCCATTGCCTCCACACGTAGTACCAAGATTGATAAACACTCTGACTGGATTAACTGCTTTAAAAATTATTCAGATGTCACAGCTGGCCAGTTTTTGACCCTTCTGGTATCGAGATTTAAGAGCTGACTGGGAAAGAACAAGTGCTCCAGTCAGTGCCATAACTCCTCCACACTCTTCCAGCTCACAATGGCAATACAATTCCTCAGAACTGAAGAAAAAACTGGTTCTCAAATGTAGTCCAGCTTTACACTGAACATTTCAATGGGGCAGGCAAAAATACAAGCGTTCCTAGGAATCACTTTAGTCCTAAGTAGAGTGCATAATAATAAAAGCTTAGAACAACCGACAAAGTGTTTGCATTTTTTCCCATTTTACTTCAGTTCTCTAGACATTGTACTGGAGAAAAGTGAGCACAAGCCCTGAAAACATGTCCTCCAAAAACACATGTTCCATGATTCACATGCACAAAGCCCAAATCTGCATACAGGAATCAAACAATTAGGTTTCTCAAATGCTTGAACTACTTATACAGCTCAAGACTTTTGCTAGCCCAAGCAAGTGCACAATATATAATTTTGCCGACCACTTCAGCATTTCACTTTTTTGCTACAGCCACAAACAAACAAACAAAGTAATTTAAGTCCAAATTCTTCTCAAAGTTACTGCTAGCAAATAGTGGCTCACTTATAAAAGCCTGATTAATTGCAGAATCTTGGCTTCAGAATTCAGTAACATGTTAGAATATTAAAAATTCTAGAGTCTATAAACAATGACTATGAAACTGTTTATAGCATTTTAAGTATTTTATTTGAATACTGCAATATGAACTGTAAATGTTCTTCCCCTTCCCCACTTCTCATTTGTTTACTGCAGCTTCTTCATGTAAACAGAACAAGAATGACACTGAGGAAAAGAGGAGAGGAGAAAGGACGTGGCAGGCTATTGACATGCCACCTCCTCACAAACTCTGATTCTTCATTGTGCTTTATGCCTGTTCTGTGAGTTTTATTCTGGGTCTACAAGGGTGCTTCTGGATACATGTATCTGGATACAGGATACATGCTAGCATTTTTTTCTCAGCCTGTCTCAATTTCAAAGTAAACCCCCTCTTCATTCTTCTATTGTTATTCGAAGTGAAACAGCAAAACAAATCAATTGCTAACAGCCTTGTGCAGGTTTCCAAACTTAGCATTTCTATATGACAGTGTGCATATAAGGTAATATTCAATGTAGCAGTACATGTTCAAGTATGAAAACCTTGTATAAATCCTCAAGTTCAATGACTGCTTTTGTAAAGATCTCTTCTTTATGCACATATAGATTTATATATACACATACACATATGTATACATATATAGTCTACAAGTACCCCAGTAAAGATTTTCTTTACAACCTTTCCTGAAGAACTAAATCCCAGCACTCACCCTGTTTTCCAATTAGGTTATCTGTACCAATTGTAACACCAAGCTGGCAATCCCAGAGACTACTTTTTATACTTAGTTTAAGCTCATTTTACTCAGAATGTAAAGGAAGATCTGAACTACAATTTCAAACGTGAAAGGCTAGAGTTTTCATTTCTGAACTGTCCAGTCCTGGCACAGCTTTTTAACACTTTCATATTTTGTGGAGTCCATTTTACTTCTGTCTTTACTTCTACTGAGGCTCCTCTTTTCCCTTAAAATAAAAGAGCGTATCACTGTATTTACAAGGAAGTTAGTCATGGACAGGTTTTGCTGCAGCTCATTTGTTATGTCTCACTCTGAGTTTACAAACAGCTGTCCCATGCATCTCCACTGGATACAACTTTAGTCTAGACAGGGGAAATCCAAGCTACTGCTGCCCAAACAACATAAACACAGGAAGATTTTCAATCAATCATTTCATTACTAGAAACACGTCTAATAATATAAGGGGAGGGTGTTTTGGAAGAAAGCCCATTTCAGAGCCTGAAACAGCATAATTGCGTGGTATTGTTCTTGTGCTAGGCAGGGCTATGGAACGACATTCTCACAAACCAGATTTTGGTGCTGTGGTACATTTCAATAAAATAAGCCTTGTTTCTCCAACACAAGTGGCTTTCAAGACCACTAACAACTTTGATTAAATGGTAAACAGACTAAGTAAGACTTGCACAGCGCTGGCACTCATCTCTGCTTTGATACAATCAGGTCAGTGCCCACACAAATATATTTCTAGCATGACCATTATTTTTGGTTTTCTTCAAGCTATTTTACCTGGGAAAAAGCATTAAACCTGGCAGCTACTAACATACTAATACCTTTCTCCTGTTCTCATCTGTGCCAGCCCGTTGTCTGTCCTCAGTCACATAAATGTCTAGAAATAAGCTTCTTTGAATGTAGCTATTCCTGTTGTTGTATCTTAAAGAAAAACAATGCGGTCTCCCTCACATCCACACACTAACTCGTCAAAAAAAAAAAAAAAAGATCAAAATAAAGACCGTTGCAATGCCTTCCCTTCAAAAGAAGGAAGGGGAAGAAGCTATTGTTTGGTCCGCATTTTACTTTTTATTCCTGAGTAATAGCTATCCCTTCATCAAGAGGCTCAGTTTACTATCCTGATCTCAGAACAACTTTTACCAGTGGGTGTCAGTGTAACAGTGTAATGATATAGTGGGGGGAGGACAGCGAGAAAACACATGAAAAAATAACAATTAAGTTTTATTTTTAGATGCTACATTTATATTAAAAGTAAAGAAAGAAAATGTTTCCTTTCAAAACCGATTTCACTGCCGATTTATTCTGCAAAGATCCTCCAACTGCTTGTTTGTGCCAAGTAATTAATTTCAATTTTCGTTTTTCAAGCCTATGTATCTTCTGTGTGCGTACACATAAGCACACAAACACGGACATACAGTAAATGTTTGATACATAAACCTTTTTTCATTGTTTTGACGAAGTGAGACTGTCTCTTTAATTCAAATTACACAGTGAACAGTTAAGAGGCTCTGTGGACCCCAACTTATTAACCTGTGCCAATTTAACTAGTATTACTCAAGAGGTTCGAAAACCTAAAAATAGGTGTTAATCTGTGCAGACTGACAGCAACTAATCAGTACCCGCCCTTCCACAACTTCTGCCCCTCCTACTCCTTGAGAAGGGGCAAGTACGGCACATGGGGAGGCAAGAAAAGGACAGTCCCCATGGTGTGTTTTTTTCTTCGTGTGTGTTTTGTTTGTTTGCTTCCGCTTGTCTTTTCTGAAAGGAAAAAAACTCCACCAAGTGTATTTAGTAGAGCTCGGCTTGAAAACTTGTTTCCGTACTAGCAAGCAATGGCTTCCTGAAATCAAGAACTGCTTGAACGTCTACCAAATCATTACACCGAAGTGATCAAACCCTTTAGTTTTATGTACCTTAAAAATAAGCATGCTTTAAAAATCTAGTGGCCCTAGCGCCCAGTCTAGTTAGACACCATTTGAAATTTTAAACGTGCAACTTTGCCTTTTCAAAGGCTGTTACATTAATTAATAACCTAGTTCGGAGTCTTTCTCCACCAAAGCACAAAGGTATGCGCACAGCTGTGCCTACGCAGGTACGTCCTCTTCTTCTCTTGCTCGCTGCCCGACCATAAGCCTGGCACTCCTGTGCCATGGAGACAACCCTGAGCTATGTGCTCGCATCCCCTTTAAACACAAAAAGAATTAAATGCCGAGCGAAAAGCAGCCCAAGTTGTGGCTCGCAGCTGTAGCTGTAGCGCTGCCCCTGGAACCAGACCTGAACAAAAGCGGGTTAAAATAGCGAGCCGGCCGGGACAGGCCGATAACTAAACTGTCAAATTAAAAATATGCACCGAAGTAGGTTAGGTCCTTCCGTATATAACTCGTACTGCCCGGGATACGCCGGGTTCTGTTAAAAGGAAAGACCTATCGTTCCGAGCGAGCTACCGCGGGGCAGATTTGCAGGAAATACCAGAATACCGTACAACAACTCTGTTGCAGCCATTGTTAACAGAAGGAAGTAAACAACGCTGGGCTAGGGCGCTGGTGCGCGGCTGGAACGGGGACAGAACAGAGGAGCCCCCGCCGGGCCGGGCCGGGCGGGCTCGCAAATGGCGGCGCCAATGGCGGCCCGCGCGCCCCTCCCCCGGACCTGTTTTTGTGCGCGCTGCCCCCCCGCCGTCCCGTCCCCCGGCCCCTCGCAGCCATCAGCCGCTCGTCCCAATTACGCTGTCGCAACTCATCCAGGCTGAAAGTTATATATTAAAAAGAGAGCGGGCGAAGCGTGGGGAAAGAGGTCGGGAGGGACGAGGGGGATGGAAAGCGGGGAAGAGCAGCTGAGAGTGTTGTTGCGGCCCGCGAGGGCACGGCAAGGGGCGCTCGACGCTGCCGCTGGCCATGCGACCTTTTATTTTGGGCTCTCTACCGGGTCAGCAGAAACTTCCCCCCCTCCGTGTTCCTCTTGCTCTCCTATTCCTCTCAGGAAAAGATCAGTATCTTGGGGGGCCATCCCTTTAACACACGGCCTAAAAAAAAATAAAAACAAAAAT